>JBBBDQ010000197.1:872500-977500 GCA_037127315.1 Ascarosepion bandense | reverse complement strand
ACAGTTTAGACTCTGGCTGGATTGACAGAACCGATAAGGAACGTGATCAGCGTTTATTTGATACAAGAAAAATGATTGAAAAGAGAGTTAAGTAAAAAAGGAACGTATCTGGAAGCGAGAATCACGTTCTTTAACGTCGATTAGGTCGCATGCATCAAACTGTAATGTCAAGGAGTATAAATTACACCATAATTAAACATTAACTTTCAGTATTGCTACAGTTATCTGATGACGAGGTAAAAAAAATGCCCCTTTCAATGTTTGAATAACAAAGTATGATATTTGAAAGTATCAGTTCACAACATATAAAGAATGATAAATGCATCTGTTGTTTTTTTTATTTTTGTTTTTTATTTTACACTGAGTGAAATTGAAAATTGCTAAAACGACAAAAAATTAATGCATGTCCATTTTTTGCTTTGATCAACAGATTTTATCATTTAAATTTGTTTGCTGCTTTATTCAAAATACCTTATTTAAAATAATGATTTTTATTTATTTTATCATATTATAGTTATATTATATAATAAGAATTATGTCATACAATATTATATAACATAACAAATTGCAAACAAACAAACATTTTCATGTTTAAAATAAAAACAATATATTTTCATAAAAATTAGACATTCTTGAAACATTAAATGTGTGGGCGTTTGTATGTATGTGTTGTGTCCACAATAACTAATAAGATATGCAAAATATTTCACACAATAAAATTAATAATTATGTTAATTATGAACTTAATAATAGACTTGTAGAATCACTTCTACATGCACGTACATACCTACATATACATCGCCATGCACACACGTTCGTACACATATACCCACACACACTTACGTAAGGACCGCACGTGAAACTTACTTTTTACCCGCGTTTATTAAGAAATATATAAACTGATTCCCACACGTGTCTAGCCAGTTGGAAGATGTTTTTCGGAGCGTTTAGACCGAATACCGTTCGTCTCTTCCAACTCACACATACTGCTAATTGCATTCAGCAATTAGCCACATAAAATGTTTATCTCTATTCTATAAGAACATTTCAATACATGTAATATTATATTCGCTACTATTCAGTACAAACATATTATTTCCTTTCAGGAACTCTGCTATCATGAATATTCAGACAATATCTTTAATATCTAAGAGAGAACTCTTTTCACAAAATCTTACATTCACGAATTATTCAGTTCTGTAACCTTACTTAATACAATTTTGTTATCTACGTTACATTGTGCTGTGAATTATTTTATTTATAATTGTGGTGGTTTGGACAACCAACCTTTTCTTCACTGTTGAAATTACTACCCCGACGGTCAGTCTACTACAAATTGGTTCCCAAGTTGTCCAGTCCACTAGAGACTTATTAATTTTAAACATGAGAAGCATTTTCAGTCAACAATAACCGAGATATTAACCTTTTTTCACGATAACGTCTATTCCGAATTTTGTGGCAAGAAATCATACAGAATTTTAATCCTTCTGGCCGAATTTTTGTAAACAGCACTTAAGAGTCATAAAAACAAAAACTTTATCTCGAGTTATTATTCGCTTTTGGTGGCCGTAATTTTATTTATTTTTATTGGGTAAGTCAGTCATTTAAGTGCCATATATGATACACGCTTTGGGCGATTCTGTCTCGAAAGAGACATGACTGACTGGGCAGAAGATTATCCCACAGTAGGTTGCCATTGCTTTCTGCGTTAGACTGGTTAGCAGCCAAGGCTATAGAACCCAATCTATCTTATTATTTAACCCATAACTGGAGGGAAGAGACGGATTAATACCTTTCCCAAGGGTATTTGTGCGTAAGTGAATGCAAGGAATTCAAATGGAATTCGAACTCGGCTGCCCGATTTGTCGTTCCGAGCCGATATCCACTGCACCACAACGCACATCCTTGCATGGTTTTCTTAAAATATCCTTAACCTATCTTCTAGCGGATGAAGAAGAAAGAAAAAATATTCAATTATTAACTCTTCTCTTTTTCTTCTCCCTTTTGTAGGGTGCTCGATTATGTTTATCAAATCGGCCTTGTGCCAAACACAACCGAAGTCCTCACAATTTAAAACATCAGAAGGTTGAAGGTTGGATGTTGGAATGTGGAAGAATAGAATATTTCATTTTGTATGTTAAAGTAAAATTTTACTAACAAAACAAAATTACAAATTTGTAAGAAGAAAATGTTCAATATAGAAAGATGTACGTAGTTAATTAATTTGTATGAGTTAAATGTTCAAAGAGAAAAATGTACGTAGTTAAATGCTCCAGAGAAATAATAGCAAAAAGCAGAATGTGTGTATGAAAAAAGATTAACAGGTTACTAATAAAGTGTGTGCTTCGTTCCTTTTTTATTGACCGGCGAGAGAGTAAAAAGGAAGGTGAAGCAATAAATGAAATTGTACTTATCGGACGTTAGTTTTTAGGAGTCAGTTGAAAATGTCTTATTGTTGTTGTTGTTGTTGTTTTCCTTTCTTTCTTTTTCTCTTTAGTGTCCGGTAGAGTCTGCAACGGACCTATCTGTCGGTTCTCTGGCCTCTCTAATCCCTGCGCCCTTCTGACAGTCTTTTGTCGGTCAAGGGACGTGGTTAAGTAGTGAAATCTAGTCATGTAATCGGCTCGCACCGCGTACTCATTTTCTAGGTTTTAAGAAAATTTGACTGGGATCAAAGTTCAATTTACTATTTCCTATCCAATCAGAATCCAAAATCTTAATTTTCACACCGAATGGTAAAATCTGCCTTAGTCTGTTTATTTATTTTTTTTTTTTCCAAGATGTTTTTAGTCATTCTGATCCATTTTTGCGGGTATGCTATTTCACTTTTTGCGCTTTGTGTTAATTGTTGGATGATATAAGATTTTTATCCTATACTTTCTCGGCACCAGAAATAGTTTTACTCATATAACCCCAACAACATAAAGTCATGGTTTTGTGGTGACACATACCGAGCAAAGCGAGGGACCGGATGTTTGCACTCTCACAACCAGAAAGCAAATGACCAAAACTCGTCGGTGTGCACCCCGGCTCCACGCAGATGTTCCGGTTGAAAACTATAAATTAATTAAATATCAAATTCCAGTTCGCGAGCCTACACGAACTTTATTTATCGGCCAATGGGAAGCCCAGAATCAAATACGGATGTGAATTCCCAAATGATCTGCTGCGATCCAAAAAATCGAAATAAAAAGCCTATACAGAAAGCATTGCCAGACACATTTAAAGGATTACTTTAATTGTAAAACCCTTAATTGATATGTGTATATATAAAATGTTATTTCTAAACTCAATTTACTTTTCTTGATTTATAATCTTTTATGATTTATAGTGGGCTATCTACAACGAGGCCAAATTCCGTTAATCTGCAACGACATACAACTACTCTCCACTAGAACGGATAACCCACTATAGTTTACACAAATGCAGGCAATGTTCAACGCGAAAAATACTGTTTCGCGAAGAGCCTTGTACTGTTATTTAGTGCGAAAATTACCAACAGATGTCGTAGAAAAGGTTAGAGACCTACTCGAGATAATACTAGAAGAAAACCACTACGACGAATTGAAAACATTCGTTATTAAATGAAATGGAATTTCAAACGAGACAATGTTGCGCGACTTATTTAACCGAGTGAAGCTAAGTTGTAGCCGTAGGGAGATGGCTAATGTTTATTTAATTCGGCCTTATGTTATACATAACCAAACTCCCTACAGCTTACAAGTTTTATCCATAATTATCATCAGGTTTTATCAGAAGGTTTTCATCAGAAGATTGGTTGGTAGCAGGTTGGAATGTGTGAATTAGTGTGGAATATTGTAAGAATAAAAATATACATGTTTCATGTTAAAATAGAAATTTATTAAAAGGAAAGAATAACAAGAATTGGTAGAAATTAATGTTAAAGGAGAAAGTTGAGGATATCAAGCGTTGAAGAAATGTTCTTGTAGTAGTAATTTGTTGGTAAGAGTTTATGCGTACGTACGTATGTATGTATGAGCGTTTGTTTCGTAAGAATGTCTTTGGATGGAGAAGAAGTAAAAGAAATCAGCACACGAGAAAGAAGGAGAAAGAGGACAAATGTCTGAGTCACTTAAAGCTTCTCCCGTTACATTTTAGCTTGTCTTCTCTGCTGCTTCCATCCCCGACTGGTTGACGCTGACCGAAATATTTATAGCATTTAGACTTTTTCGTACTAGATCGCGAAGTCCCTATGATCCCGCAACTCGTCTTCATTGGTCAAAAAATCAATTTAACATCTACTTGCGAAATCCGGTTTCGACTTTTTCTTTAAGCACATGGTAAATTCTTTTTGGGAAAAACCAAGATTTCACACGTCATTGTGAATTTTTGTAAAAGTGAAGAAGAAAGTTGATTTTAATTCTTAATTTCCTATCCACAAGGTAACCGGACTCCTTTCCAGTCATTGAGACATATGAAGACTTTAAGAAGCAATGTAATGGCAGATAATATTCTAAGGAGATTGGGGTTGAACAAACTACCCAAAACAATGACACAAAATTTTAGCAGAGGAAACAAAATTGGAGAAACTTCCGGATTCCACTGACCGAATCCACATGGGTTTCAGAGCCAGGGAGGTGAACGCATTGACACCACAACGTACGAACTAACAACAAAACGAGTAATTTGAGCAGCGGTTGCAAGTTTAGCTAAACAGATGCAGTCCTTTTTTAGTTTAAAATAACAACAACGAACTCGTCGAGAAATGAGCAAACCTAAGTACATACAAAGGAGTAGCAGCAGAAGATTCAGCAATGATAGAGGAAGGCGCTTGTTACTACTGTTATAAATTTGGTATAGATGCAAGACGCTCTTTGAAACCTTGTGCCTTTCTATACGCGGCACTGGTAGACTTAAATTCTAGCCAATAGAGAAGACGTCTGTTGCTGAACTCTCACAACATTTTCATCTGTTTTATATCCGGGAGAGAAATCATGGATATAATTTTTAATAGACCCCAGAGTCGAAGTGTGTGTTTTACTACCGGATCCTAAATTACAAAATTCAAAACAAGGACTTTACAAACTTCAAGCTACTAACGGTACGAAAATTGATACTTTTCGCGAGAAAGCAGTTGTTGTGAATACGGAATGAAAAGTAACTCTATTCTCTTCACTTTTACAAATTTCACAAACCTAATCCTAATTTCGACCAATAAGAAAAAGGATTGACCTAGTACTGAAAGGAAAAAACGAAGCCAAATTTCGCGACCTGATGCTAAATTAATTTTCTAACCAATTAAATGAAACGATTTGCAAAACTGAAAGAGAATTTAACAATTCGATATGAAAAAATCTTTAGCTAAAGAAAGAAAGAAAGAAAGAAAGAAAGAAAGAAAGAAAGAAAGTCGAATCAGTCACAGATGAAAACGAGATTAAAACACCGCTAAGATGTGACAAAAACATCAAGCCACTGACCCGGACATAAGGTCCCGACACATATTCGTTCTCCTTCTACCTTTCGTGTGCTATTTTCCTTTACCTCTTCTTCATCCTCACCATTCTCGCAGTCAACAAAGAAAAAGACGACAACAGCAACAACAACAACAATAAGACACTTCAACTGACTCCTAAAAATTAACCTCGATCAGTACCATTTTCTTTTATTGCTTTACCTTTTCACTTTTTCGCCGGCCATAAAAAGAAAAGGAACACAGACTTTATTAGTAACGATGTTAATTCTTCATAAATACATTCTGCTACTTACAACCAGAACTCTAGATTCACTTAACTCTTTACTACACTTTCTCTTTGAACTTTTAACTACTCAAATTGATATTATTCTGTTCTTTTAATAAAATTCTACTTTAACATACAAGCAAAATACTTTTATTCTTTCAACCTTCAACCGTCTGATGATTCTGATAAACCTAAGTTGTAGGGAGTTTGGTTATGTTTGACACAGGGCCAATTTAATAAACAATCAACCATCTTCCTACTTTACAGTGAACATCGACCTGAGTATGCAGCGAAATTTCCTGTGAGTTTTCACCCAAGCTAACGTTACCACACCAATATTAGGTGCAGACTTTCTAGCGAGATTCAACTTATCGGTCAATATGACCACCCATTCCTATATTGACAATCTGACAGAACTTTCTGTGAAACGAATTTGTTCCCGATACCAATCAACTGGAATCGGTACTGCCTACCACAAGATAACGGTATTAAGGAATACAAAGATACACGGAAATTACTCAATCTTTTAAAAGCACGGACACAGTTAAACACAATTTCAAACACTACATAAAATCAACAGGACAATCGGTACACTCTACGCCGAGACGATTAAAACCTGACAAACACAAAATAGCCAAGGCAGATTTCGTGAGAATGCCTTTTGGTTTACGCAATGCCCCTCAGACCTTCCAGCAACTAATCGGCGAGGTATTTAGAGGTTTACCTTTCATATATGACTACATAGACCATGTTTTAATCGCCAGCAGAAACCTAAAAGAGCACAAACTGCATCTGGAACAAGCTTTTCAAAGACTTTCACACTTTGGACTCAAAATCAATATTCACAATTGTATTTTTGGAAAACGAAAATTAAATTTTCTCGGACATGAAACTGACCAAGAAGTTATTTCACTTTTACCAGACAAAATAGAGGCAATTAGCAACTTTCCGCAAACAACGTCAGTAAGACAATTGCGAAGATTTATCCGCCTTATCAAGAGATTTATACTCAATTGTTCAGCAGTACAGATCTACTCAAGAACAAGAACAAAAAGATTACGTTAGAAGAAAAACACCCTAAAAGCATTCGACAACGCCAAAACATGTTTAGCTAACTTCACTAAGCTGAATTAAATCAAGGATAGCGAGGAAATGAAACTCGTCCTCACAACAGATGCTTCATCAACAGCTTCTCCCTGCGGTTATACACCAAATCTCGGACAAACAAATCGCACACATATCTTTCTTCTCCACTTAACTAAATAAGGCAAAAACTAAGTACAATACCTCTTCTATATATACCTTTCCATCAAACATGGAGGGCGGAGATTTCACCATATATACAGACCATAAACCATTAATATATGCATTATACACACATACTGACAAATATAATACACGAAAAATGAGACATGGGGATTACTTTTCCTAATTCTCTTCAGACATCAGATATGTGACGAGTCAAGAAAATATAGTGGCAGATGCACTATCACGTGCCATAATTGCTTTTCTATATTCTAGTTCTTTGAACCTCGAATTAATTACTAAATAGCAAACCACAGACACTACAAGAAATTCAAGAAAACACATCACTAAAATTAGCTGAATTACCTGTTCCATTCAATGATATAAAATTTTATTGTAAAAGTTTTTAGTCTCCTTGTTGAAGACTGCGTCTCTGAGGTCTTCTCCTGGGCGAAAACCGGCATCGATGCTTTCATCACAGTCATTAATCCCCTTGGTTCTCCCAGTCATTCATCTCCTTGGTTCTCTCCTTCTTGATCTACAGCCATTTCCCACAGAAATCACTTCTTTCGGATTTAGCGGAGCGAAACGTCTGACGACAATAAACACTTTTTTGCCTCCGCTCATAATGAATAGAATAAATTTTCGATGAATAATGAATTTTTAAAAGAATTATTTTCATTTTTTTCTTTTTTGCTTATAATAATTTATAAAGTTTCAAAAGTCTTTTTTTAAATTTCTTCAAATTTCTGTCTCTATTAGGTTATTAAGTGAAGATTATATTTACTCATTGAAAATTGAAAAGTGTTGCGGTGTTGAGGTTGCTAAATAAATTCGATATATCAGAAGGTATTTTTTGCAGGCTTCAACAACATTTTTTTTATTTTTGCATGTAAAACACAAGGTCAACATCGAGTAATTAACAACTCTTCATTAACAATAACAATTGTTACATCCAATTAGATACAAATATTACAACAATGTTTTTGAAATTATTAGAAGTGAATGTTGCATAACTATGCTGAAAATGGATTGAAATAGTACAGTTCAAAATTCAAGCTTTTCTGTTTAATTGAATATTCTTAAATGGTTTGATTCACCAAGATTGTTCAAATATTTTTGGCTTTCTTTTTTACAATCAGAAATAGAGAAAAAAACTGTTTGTAGAGTTATTTACCTTGGATTCTATTTTTGTGTTCGTCAATAGTTTTCTTGCTTGTTTTTTATAAATTGAAGATTCTTTTGATGCAGGTCTTTGTTGTGTATTTTTAGTAATATTGTTTGTTGAGAATGAAGTTTGATAATACGTTGGTGTTAATCAACTTATAAACGACTTCGTCGATTTTCGCTGAGTGAGATGTAAAGGTTTGTAGAAAAAGGTTTCAAGGTGCCTGCTCTTGTTTTTCGAATTTCTCACTAAGGACTTCGTTTCGCGCCACAGAATTTATATTCGGTCTTGGTCATGTGACCGGCTACTTTGAGCGTTCCAATTTTTAGCGCGAACTCTTGTCTACTGCGCGTGAAAGGAAAAGTGACCAACTTTTAATGGGTTTGACCTGACCGTTAGTTTGACTTTTGCCTAAGTTGAAGAGAATTTGTTTTATCACTGTTGTTTTATCTATCTGCTTTATCTCGTGGTGTGTGCGTGTCCGTGACTGTGTCATGTGTGCGTGTTTATATCTTACTTTTGAAACATTTTTAAAACCAAGAATCAACTTTTGTTTTCAAATCTGTTAATAATTTAAAACTGAGCGTTTTTAATGTTTTAAAAACACTCAAAAAGTTGAGGTTCCAATCAATATAATTTCTATTTGAAATACACCAGAATATTTTTCTTACTGGAAATAGTACATTTAAATCATTTAGCTTTCGATTAAATCTAAAATGAAAGCATCAAGAAAAAGTTTTCATTTATTAAAATTCACTTTCAAACTTATTTAAAACTTAATGAATGGAGGTACCTACAGTAATACTATAGAAAACATGTCAATTTCAAAAGAATCAAAATATAGTTTTAAAAAAATGAAAATAAATTCTGACCCTTTGCATAGGTTGACCTTCAGACAAGTGGAGATAACTCTCGTTAACATTGCAATAGGAAACAGCATGGCGGCCGCTACAGTCGGCAAATACATGGTTGGTGTTATCATTAAAAGAAGTACGGTTGATGCACATGCTTTTCGAGTTCGATGTTTAAGATTAATATTAGATGAACATTTGAAAAAGGTAAGATCCTGTTTAATCAAACATATTTCATTTTCTCATTAAACAAAACGTAAAAAAATTACACGCCTGTAGTCAGTGTTACTGTTTTGTTTTTTTTTATGCAAATTATTGCATGTTCTAGCTAATTTGCCAGAAATTAAAATTGATTCATTTTCTCAACTTTTTTGTTAAAATTAAAACTAAAATTTGAAAAAATTTAAGTTTTAATGTATTTTAATAACAAATTCGGATGAAGTAGAAAAAAGAACTACAAAAAAAAAGCAATCATTTTGTGGCAGAAGATTATTAAAAAATAAAAAATTGTTAAAAAAATTATTAAAAAATAAAAAAATTGTTTCCTTGCTTACCAGCCTTTTTTCCTTTGTAGATCTTAAATTCTTTGTTGGTAATATGATCTTTTATAGATACTTAATTTAAGTTACTTAGTAACTAAGCGCAACATAATGCTGCGAAGCACCAAGTGAGCATTGAACTCACTCTTCTCTAGCGAGACAAGCTTGCTAACCATTTTTTACAAAGTGTATTTGATTTACTAAGCGTAACTTAGATGTGGCACAAGGCCGAAAGTATGGAGAACCTAGTGATGATTAAACTCGCTATTCAGTCGCAATTTATCCCTAGCGAGATAAAGAGTCTCGTCTGAAAAGTTCATCATAGGCTGACCAAGATAAAAAAATGTAAATAGACAAAAACCTTGAACTTAAATTTTGGTTTTTAGAAGAGTCTCCTTAAAAAGCTAGTCTGATCTAAAAGAAAAATTAATTTCTGTATATAAACTTTTTAGGTACTTATAAGCAGTTCTTTTAAACAATGACGGTTCAATGAGCGATGAAAAAGGTCCTCTCAGCCATCGGTCCTCTAAAAATGTAAACAGCAAATTTAAAATTCTCTTTTTAAAATCCAATATTTATCCTAGAGAATTGTATCAAATTCTAAGGATTGATATTTTCTAAAATTCACCTCGTATTTAAACAGAATGAAAATAACTTTTTATTTATTCGCAGTAGCCTGTAGGTCAAAGAACAAATTAGAAATGCTGTAAAAATGTAATTCTACCTCTTAGAAAAAGTGGAGGAAGTGAAAATAAAATCTAAAGAAAGCGGAAAGCCAGCAATGCAATCAAGAATTTGTTATTTATGTTTTAAAATAAATTTTCTTTAACCTCATATAACCAGTAGTTTAAAAAATAAATTTTTATGCTTTTCAAACTTAATGAATAAAATTGAAGACATTAAGGCGCTACCTTTACATTAAATTAATAATGTGAAAAGAAACACATTTATTGTAACAGTAAATTTTTGTTGTGATTCTGAAAATTTTCTTGGTGGCAAGGGGAAAAAATAAGTCAAAGATTTGTTTTTAAAATAATAAAAACTTAAAATAACAACTTACATTTTTAATTACTGAAGTAACAGTTGTTAGAAGGAAAAAAATAAAATAAATTTCTTTTTAAAAAGTTTTACACTCGAAAATGGCATTAAACTAACATGTCTTTATTTAATAAAAGAAACTTGTAATAAGCAAAAACAGATTGCACTGAAAAATTACAAGCATTTTTATTTGTTTAACATTATGAATTTTTTTTCAGTCCAATCTGAAAGGTAAAAATACATTTTATTGAGTTATGCAAACATGAATCCTCAAAAAACAATTTGAGTTTTATTGGATTATTTTTAGTAAGATGTAGGCCCACATATGTTTCACATTTAATATTGCAGAAATATTTTACTGAAATAACATCTTACGAGATTTCTCTTTAAATAACTGAAAAAATTGAACAAACACTCTCCAAATTAAAAAAAAAAAAAAAAAACAATATTGAAAAAGGATATGTAACCCTCTCAAAAAATATTTCCCAAAGTATTAAAAAAAAACATTAATGAATAAGTAATGAAAAAAATTTGTTTAGATCTGTTAATTTCCTGAGTTTTGGCAAATATTTTAAAAAGAGGTAGCAATATTTTGTTTTCATTTCTGAAAAAAATAAACATCCACTTTGGATGTACTTAGCAAAAGAAAATACTTTTTTATAAAGGGCTACTCACTTGAGATTGTTACAAGGTAAGTACAGTTTTTTATCTTGCAAATATATTTTTACAGTCAGAAAATAGATCTAGTTGTTAGATATCAAAATATTGTCCTCCTTAAAAATAAGTATAATAAAAAGCATATTGCTAAAACAACAATAATAATTAATTGCAGTATGTATTACTGGTCTTTCTGTTAAAATTCTAGTGACTTCCCTCTCATTATGAATGATTTTTCCTTATATGACATATTGTCACTGATTCTGTAAATATCAATTTCTTTAAAAAAGATTTTTTGTGTGTGAAATTTTACTTTGAGTTATGAAGGTCTTTCTACAGTAAACCTTTTGATTAAAAAAACTGTCCCTGACAAAAAACACCAAACATTTCTATTAAATTGTTATTCTCTATGATCATTATGTAGATACCTCCAAAATTCTGCTAAAAAGAGGATATATGAAAAAAATATCCAAAGCATAATAACACAATTTTTAGGTACCTCCAAAAAAATCCAAGACTTAAAGTTTAAAATGCATTTTAAAAATAAAAAATATTTATTGAAGCTTTTCTTTTACTTTTAATTCCAAGCTAATAGATTAAATTAATATGCAAAATACTTTGCTATATTTCAAACTGAATTTAAATTGATAGAAATTAGTTTTTTATCACTAAAATGGGCCATATTGACAAATTTGTCAACAGAACTTAATTCTCTTTCTTAAAAGTTTTTCAAAAATAATATATACTTTTCTGAAACTTTATTTGAGAAAGTGATATATAAACTGATATCAAGTTTATTAAATCTGAATTACAACAATTATTACTTTTAGTTTAAAATATCACAGAAAAGCATTTTTTTAACACTTGTGGGTGTTTTTATGAGGTGTTAACAAATTTATTGATAACCTTATATTTGGCATTTTTAGTTAAAGGGCGCATAACTTGAATACAACACAAATGCCATTTGATATGATTTTTAACTACCCAGAAATATAAAAATTTAGGAAAATGAAATGTTCTAAGTCATTTAATTTTTTTTTTAATTTTAAATAAATTTGACTTTATAGTTTTATTTTTGAAAATGCTTATTGAGGAAATGTTGAAAAATTAATAATAAATTTTAATTTTACTATAGATACCACTCTTATTTTTGTATCTGTGTATGAATATCTGTATTGACAGAAATTGCCACATTTCTACACACAACCAAAAAAATTATTTTTAAAATACTGGTGGGGGGGAGGTCACTGAATTGTAGTAAGCTTTTCCATTAATAAGTATAGTTTTTACTTAATACCAATATACCTAACCACTACAAATTAATACAAAATTTTAAAAGATTTAAAACTTTATAAATTATTATATTTAAAATTTGTTAAAATTGAAGACAATTCTTGTAAAAATTCATTATTGAGCTAAAAAAATGTTTTTAAGTCAGTAGTGTCCATAATATATCTTATTCATAAAAGCAATAAAAAGTTTTTCTAATTAAATAATTCCTTAGTTTTATTTCATGATTCAAAGCAGATTTTCTGTAACTGGGGGTCCTGTTTGATAAAAAGAAAAAATTGATGATTTCAATTCTCCAAGGACCTGTTCTTATAACTAATATAAACATTATGCTCTATAAAAATGAATTTCTCAAAATTTTTCATAAATTAATCTGAGGTAGCATGTAAAAATATATAAGATGTTTTCAAAAAATAAATAAATAAATGTTTTAACATAATTTAATTTTTGAATAAGTTCTGTTAGCTTCATTAAAATTCAACAATTATTTGATTTATATAAGAATTTTCAAATTAATGTTTTTAAGCTCACATTTTCCGTACTAATTTATGGTTACCCATTGATGAAAGAAAAACAAAATTTTTAACCTAAATTTTGAAGGTTCTAAGAAGGATTAAAAAATATAAATTAAAAATGAAAAAAAAAACCTTTGGTTTTTCCTCTTAAAAATTAAGATTTTAACAATTTTTTTTTATCATTATGTATGCTCATTTCTTAGCAACTTTAAGCATTACTTACATAAAAATTATTGTTATTATTAAGAGGAAGAATCAAAGGATTGTTTTTATGTAAATCTTTTTCTATTCTTTTGAGAACCTTGGCAATTTAACATGGGATCACAAATTTGTACAGGAAATTTGTCAAAATGCATTGATTTGGAAATTCTTGCAAAAATCAGATAATTATTGGATTTTAATGGACTTATTCACAAATGAATGAAGTTATTTTTTTAAATCTTTGTAAAAAAAAATTAGATCTGTTATCCACTACCCATTTCATTTTTTGAAATTTGGAGAAATTCTTTTTTGTATCACTTAATGTTTACATTTTTTTATAAGGACAAATCCTTGGAGAATTTAAATCATCAAATTTCTTTTAGTCAAACACCAGCCTCTATTCTCCATGTAATTAATATAAATTAAAAACATGCATTAATCTCAGAGGTGATAAATATTACAAACTTTAAATTCTACAGCTACCTTTTAATTTTAAGGTAGGTTTGTACATAGGCATTTTTGCCAATTTGAAATATTATAGTATTAATTTGTAGCCAGATATTGAACTCACAACTCCTTAGATCAAGTCACTGAATCTAACCAGCCCTTTTATCCACTGGGCCATGTGTCCTTGATGATGAGAAGGTGAATTTTGGAATTTGTCATTAATTTTTTGAGTAATTAAAAATTAATGTTGAAGGTTAAATTATCTTATTTCACCTTCAAACAAAAAATAAATAGAATACCTTTTAGATCTGTGCAAGTATTTTAAAATATTATATAATTTAGTTTTGTAGGTAAAAAAAAAACAACTGATATTTAAACTTTGTGACTATTTTCCAAAATTCAGCTTTTTGGTCAAAGGGTCATATCTCAGGAACCCTTTAACCTACAGATGTAAAATAGATGCTATTCAGTTTCTATCAAGAAGTTTTTTATAAGTGTACCAAATTTGAAAAGCATTTTGGATCAGTGATGGTCAGACCTTTATTGATTTGACACGGAATGACTCCTTAATAAATTACTTCTTTTAATGAGAGTAGCATTTTTAAATCAAAATTATGGTCAAACTCATTACAGTAACCATTGCATTTAGTGTGTTGTTTTGTAAAAGATCCCTTTTATGTTCATATAATCTGAGCTGAGTTTGAAAGTTTAACTTTTACAGAAATATCCTTGAGAAAAATATGAATCTATTCCCCAGCTCCAGGTTAAATAATAGAGTAGGCTGATTTTTAAAAATTGTTTTCTCATATTACAAGGTTTCAAACCTTTTGATATGCTTTCACTGATACGCACACTTTTGATGTAAAAGTTTTAAGATTTTGCAAAATTCAAATACTGAACTAACTTGATTCATTGAAATTAATTAGAAAAATCATTTCTGGAAGAAAAGTTTTATAAAATTTTACTCTTTCCATAACTTTGTCCATTTTATTCTAGAATTCAAAAAGCTGAAGTTTTGTATTAAACATTATTTTTTAAATACTTTTTGTTTTCTCCTTTTTGATTAAATTTTTTTGTTTTGGTTTCATGTTTAGCATTTCAACAAAGCCTTTAATTACTGGGCTGTGGACATAACCAAAAAATGTGACTTAGGTGATATTGTCCTGATCAACCGCTTGCAGAATCAGCCAACTCTAAAAATTACACATCAAATTGAAGAACAGATCTTTAAAAATGGGGCCTATGTTGACCCCATCACTGGTAAAAGGTGTCGAGGGACAAAATTTATTGACATTGAAGCCAGGAAGAAAGAAATGGCAATGCTGGATTAAATAAAAAAAATGTTAATTGTTCAATAAAAAAAAGGCAAAAAGAAACAATTATATATTCTTTGTCTTCTTATCTAACTTGTCAATGTTTGATGTTTTTAAAGACTCAGTATAAATAATTTTACATTTTTAAAGCCGTGATGTAAGTAACTTACCAAGAAAAAAAAAGAATGAACTTGTTCACATTAAGAAATTGTTTGAGCTACCTGGTTTTTACTCCAAAAATTGAATGCTCCTGTTTTGTTACCCTGTGTTACACTAAGCTAGATAAATACTTACTGTATCTGTTATAGGGATAATGAGAATAAATTTTAATTATCTGCAGGAAGAGTTCTCAGCCTTTTTCATCCTATTACCCTTTTGTCATGGTAATTGCCCATGCCCGTTTATAAAAATATAAATTAAGATATTTGACTTACATTACTTTTTAATGTGATCCTTGTTGTTGATGCTTTGCTGCTAGAAATGTAATATTTGGCTTGAAATTTGTAAGATTTAGTCTTATGTCTCCTCTAGTACATATATCAATTTTGTTTCTTTCTTTGGTCATGGTTTTATTGATTGCATTGAATACACATTCAAGCAAATAAGAGGTTGAAAAGCTGTGACACGATAACTAGGCAAATATGTATTTTATTATAATAGATTAGAATAGAAAATAGTTTAAAAACATATTTAACAAAAGTGAAAAAGAAGAGGAAACAAATAAATAAATAAACGCTTTTTCTTTTATGAGGAAAATTGTGGAAGAGACAACGATATCCGATTACTGTTTTAAATCCTACCACTCTTCCGGTAAATATTTGACTCAGTGATTTAATGTGATAAAGAGATAAAGTTCAGCAGGTGGGTTTTCGAATGACCCGGTCAAAGGCTGTCCTTTACTGTATCTTGACCACACATTAAGAATTTTCCGGCGGAAGCTTTATTAAGATAAAAAAAAAGAGAACTGAAATTTCAGACTTACAGTTGCCAATGTTTATCACCGGTGGTTTAAAGCATTTCCGGATTTCCAGATTCATTTTAAATAAATAGAGTCAGTTAAGTGAGTCAGTCAGTTGAGTCTGCTGGGTGCGAGCTTGAAGTAAGAATCCCCGTTCGTCTTGTTTCGTTCAGTTCGGATTTGTTGATCTCCATTAATTAGAGTTAGAGCTGTGTGTCACATTCACCTGCCCCAACCGAAAAGGCTAACTCTAAAAGAATAAAGCATCCTTTTCAACTCATCCAAGTTGTGGAAGTTCGTTCTTTATAGTTCAATCTTGTACCCCCAGCTGTTCAGCCGACATTTTCAACAAACTCCTGGCAAACATCACAGCGTGGAGAACGGCCGCTGGAGAAATTGTTAGGACGGACAGTTGGGGTGTTACAAAGCCAAGCAATATTTTAGCCATTTCTGACCACATGTTCGAATACAGCTGTATTTGACTGCTATAATTGTTATACCACTTTCAAATTTGTACTTGTATTCATCATTGTGTTTTGGTAAGTTCTTCTGCATATTTTCACTGACAGCTTTGATATCACAACCAAAGATATCCATCATCCACAGATGAACTCTAAAGAAAATAAATGGGAAATCGGTTACTTAGTTCTTCTTTCAATCTCACTAAATACATCTAAATCTTACTAAAAGCACTTACTAGTTTTTTGGGGGGTTTTTTTGTTTTTTTTTGAGAGGTGTTCACTTCTCTTAATTTGGGAATGTTATTGAAATTCTTCTTCTGTATATTAATTCAAAACAGGTCTAATTTTTCAGAAAAGGCTTTCAGAACATGTCTGCAATTTATCAATGTGCACAATTTACCTTGAATCTGGAGTAAAATTTCATTGAACTTTCAAAAAATTCATGCTAAAAAAACATTTGTGATGCTTGATTTCCTCTGCCAAATTTTTCTCACCCACATTTTCTGAGAAATTAACTATTGTACCAAATAGATTTACAAATCTGGCCAGGCAGTTTCCTTTCAAAAAATCAAACTTCCTTATGGATAATAAATCTTGTGTGTTGTTTTTTAGAATCAATACAAAACTTTCATAGTTGCTGTTAGATTTTACTTTGTTTGTTTTAATAACTACTGTCAATGACTCATGAAGCTCTGGGCTAATCTTTTTGACAACTGAATGATGATAATGTGCCATGCAATACACAGCAAGAATAGGACATATATTTTCTAAATGCGCAATAAATCGCTTATGATTACCAAACATGGATAGAACACTGTACAGTGTGCAGTATACCAAGTTTTCAAATGGTACTTGATTTTCATCAAACTTTGCAACTTCAAAAATGGATAATCCAGTGGTATCAGTTTCTAAAAGTTTCACAAACAACAACTCTTCACGCAATTTTCAGTAATCATTGATATAATGAACGTACACCATGAGAAAAGCTCTATTGCTTACCATAGATTAGTCAATCTGAATTGATAATTTAGTGCTTTTTAATTTTTCAGCTAGTTGTCTTTCCACATCTGCTAACATTTCATCAATTATTCTCTGGATGGAATCATTGTTCAGTGGCAATGCTTTTAAGACATTTGCTGAATCTTACTGTAACAATTTTCACGAGAATTTCAAAGAAAGGCTTAATAAGATTTTCATCAATTGTATGAGCACTTCTAGTTTTTGCAATTAATTGTGCTATCACATAAGATGCAATAAAGCCATTTTCATTTGTTTCTGTAGTTTTTTTTGTTTTTTTTCAAATAAGATGAAAAAGTATTTTGTTGGTTAAAGGTTTTCTTCAAATTTTCAAAATAAGCAATGGGTTTGTGCATTTTCACAAGATGTTTTTTTTTAATGTTCTAAAAACCTTGACCGTTTCATCACTTCATTAGAAAATGAGTTATTGCAAATAAGGCACATCTTCTTCTTCTTCTTCTATGTGCCCTGTCCCTTCAGGACGTGGGCGATCATGGTTCTCCACGTCTCCCTATCCCTTGTGGCTCTTAGTATGTTTGCTCCTGTTGCTCCTGGCAACCCTCATTCCGTCATCCACCTGATCAAACCCTGCAAATATGTTATCCGCTGCCTTCCTCTGTCTCTCCTTCCTTCTATCTGACCAGTCAGTATCAGGTTCTCCAGGCTCTCTTTCCTCATTGCATGTCCCAGGAACTTCAGTTGTCTTTTCCTGATGCTCAGCATCAATTTCCTTTTTGTTGCCATTCTTTCCAACACCTCATTGCTTGCATGCTCAGTCCACGATATCCGTAGCATCCTTCTGTAGAACCACATTTCGGTCGCTTCCAGTTTTGTCCTCATTTTCGATGATATTGTCCAGCATTCACTGCCATATTGAAGAACTGACCTCACATAGCAGTCTAGCACTCTTTTCTTCGTTTCTATTGAGATTTTCCTGTGTGTTAGTATTTTGCTCATCTTCTGGAACGCGTCCTTTGCCATGCCAATTTGCCTTCGGATCTCCGTGTCGCACTTTCCATCTTCTGTTAGAACACTTCCTAGGTACTTAAATTTTTGTATTTGCTTGATTCTGTTATCCCTTACCTGTATTTGGCATTTTGGGTTGTATCTTTTGCTGATGACCATGCACTCAGTTTTCTTAAAGTTTATTTGTAGTCCCTTGTCACTCTCCACTGCTACTTTCTGTATGAGGTCTTGTAGTTTCCTTTCCATGTCCACAATCAGCACTGTATCATCCGCATACCTTATATTGTTCAGGTTGTGGCCTCCAATAACAAATCCTGGCGTGTCATCTAGGGTCCTCAAAATATTCTCGCTGTATAGGTTGAATAAATCCAGTGAAAAGACACATCCTTGTCTTACGCCTTTTTCTATCTTTGTCTATCTACTGAGGTCTTTACCTGTCTGTATGCAGGCCGTTTGCTGCCAGTTCAAGATTCTTGATTATTCTTATGTCTTTCCCGAAAATGTCAAGGCTGCCTAGTATCTCCATCAATTCTTTGTGTCGTATTTTGTTGAATGCTTTTGTGTAGTCAATGAAGCATAGGTACAAGTCTTTCTTCATTTGTAATGCCCTTTCAGAGAGCATCCTAATCATGAATATGGCGTTCCTTGTTCCAGTGTCTTTGACGAACCCGCACTGTTCCTGCCCTATCTCTGGCCTGATTCTGCTTCTCGCTCTATTCATCAGGATTCTGACAATCAGTTTTGTAATGTGACTCATTAAGCTGATAGTTCTGTGTAGTTCGCACTCGTTTGCACCAGGTTTCTTCATTCCACTGCTATAAATTTCATTTATTATGTCGGTAATCTTTTCTATGCCATATTCTTCTAAGGCTGTCAGTAGCTCTATCACTATGCCATCTGGACCAGGTGCTTTGTTTCTGTTCATTTTGGCCATTGCAGCTTCCACTTCAGATTTTAGTATTTCCGGTCCATCCATCTCCTTGTGTATTCTCGGTTCTCTCTTGTCGCAAAAGAGATCATTTATATATTCTTCCCATCGCTGGAGTATTTCCTCTTTCTCTAATATGATTGTTCCTTCCTTGGATTTTATGCATCCTGTTGAGGAGCAGGTTTTTTGTCCTGTCAGTTCTCTTATCTCTTTATTCATCTCTGCTTTGTTGTTACTGCTCAGTCTCTCTACTTCTGCGCATTTGTTGTTGAGCCATTCCTCTTTGGCTTGTCTGCATTTGTTCCTTATCTCCCTGTGAAGTTTTTGTACTCTGCTCCGTACCCTGGCATTATTTTTTGTCTCCTTTACATCATGTGGAGGATCTCTTCGGTCATCCACTCATTTTTTCTTCTGCGTCTGATTTCCTTTGGGGCTATGTTGTTCGCTGAGGTCACCATCGCTTCTTTTAGTGAATCCCATTTTGAGTACCCTTTTCCAATTTGTTCTTCATATTTCTTTCTCATGCTGTTATTGTATTCTTTCTGCAGGGTGAGATCATCCTCTAGCATGTCGTATTGCAGCCTTGGTGATGTGCTGGGCTTCTTCAGTCTTCGGAGTTTCACTTTTAGTTTGCAGATGACTGGGCGACATGAAGAACCAAATAGATTATGTAACTATAAACAAGAGATTCAGGAACGCAGTAGTCCAATGCAAAACATACTCAGGTGCCGACTGCAGAAGTGACCACGTCCCAGTCATCTGCAAACTAAAAGTGAAGCTCCGAAGACTGAAGAAATAAGGCACATAGGGTGCCTTTAATCAAACAGGCTTTCTACAAAGTCATAAGCCAAATACTCCTCTACATACTGTCTACATTTCTTTTTAGTACTCATAATTAACAAAGAAACGCCTATAAATATAAGCACTAGAACAGCACACTCAGAAAACATTTTTTTTAATTTTAAAATGAATATAAATGATTATAATTATTTTTTTTTAATTTTTTAAGTCAATATACATCTGATACATTTTTTAAATCAATATATTGCTGATACATTACGTTTTTTGTTTCATTTTAGCTACTTTTTAGTTATTTTCATTTGAATGGATTTTAAATTCTGACATGCAACAATTGTATAGATAAAAAACCTAGATTAATTCAGAAAATGTGTGAAAATCTGGTTGGAAGCACAATACTATACAAGTCTAATGAGCAAATCGATTCCACAAATACTGACTATCACCATTCTTCAATCTCAGGTAAGCCACTCTCCTCACCAAAAACCAGTCTCACTTTGAATGAGCATACCATGCTTTTATGCACCTTTCCAGCCATCTCTCAGCCAATGAGAACCCAGGACCAGCCAATAAAAATGGCTACAGGCAACAACACCACTACCATCCGCACAAAATGCTGCCCAATTCACCTTCAGTCCAAAGCTTGCCAATCTGCCATCTCCACACTGCATTGCAAAACATACATGCAACTCTAGCCTTTTTAGGATGCCGAGGTAAGTCTCCGCTACAGAAAATATAACCCATGCAACTGCTAGATTAAACAAAATTTTCAATAGGAATTCAATGAAATTAAGTTATAGTTGTTCTAGTAATTTAGAAAATTACATAAAAAGAATCAAAATGTCAGAAACCTAAATAACATCATTAACAAGGAATGTAACTCTAAGAACAAAAACAAATGCCTGCTTAACAGACTTTGTAAAACAGGAGTTATTTACAAAACAAAGGTACATGACATAGATGGACAAAGAAAAACATTTGGAGTCTACTAAAGACAGCTTTAAAAACAAATGGAATAATCATAAATCTGCATTTAAACTGGAAAACCTCAAAAATTGTACCAAACTGGCTAGCCAGGTATGGAAATTAAAATTGAAAAATGGAAAAAACCCTAATATAACTAGGAGTATAGTAAAAATAGCCAAACCATATTTATGATGGTAATGTATGCAGATTGTGCCAGAAGGAAAAGTTAGCTATTATGTTGTTCCCAGAACAAAAAGAAATTACTAAATGAAAGATCAAAAATGTCCAGATGTAATCATACCCATGAATACAAACTAGAATCATATAAACATGGATGAAAGTGTAAGATCCCTAAATAACTCCTTAATTTTGAAAATTTTTGGTTGTTTGAAAATTCCAGTCACGTGTTCATAAAAAATCCATGTTTGTACATTTGAAAATCAGTTATTGTAAATCACCTAAAGATACCAAAAGGTTGAAACCTAGGTTGTGAAAATAACTCATTTACAAATAAAAGATATTAAAAAGTATTGAAAATTTTTTAATACAACTGTGTACTGGACTAATTTAATTATGACCAAAAACTAACTAATATAAAAGGATGAGCAAACGGTAAAAACTTGATCCTATTAATTTTATTAATATTAAAATTGATCAAGGTGGAGGGCTTGTGGGGTTTCATACATTGACACACACACGCATGGTCACTCGGCGTCCACGTGATGACTTGTTCCCGCCTAAACGATGCCAATAAAAGCGAAGAACATCACGTGGTACGTCAGTTAGGATTTCGTCCCGGGACAAGAGCAGACATGTCTCCCTAACTCACACAAACACACGCGCACTAATTGCGGGTAGCAATTAGTGGCGCAAATTTCTTTTATTTTTCTTCTCCGACATTAACACTATGCACATTAACTTTCATTCAAACAGGACTTTACATAAAATAACTTCCTACACATAAATTTACAATTTTTCCAACCTTCGTCAGTAGAAATCCACAGACTGCCTAAGATTGCTACATTCGCATGTAAGTCTCTCTCTCTCTACTCAACGCACACACAGACACCGAACTTTGTCTTCTGTCTGACTTTCTTCATCAAGGATTTGAACTTTGAACTCTTTATGATAATCTTAACAATTGTTACAAACCTTTCTTTCAGCTAGAGAAAAAACTTCATACATCTTATTTTGTTTCTACGAACAGATGAAGGGGAATGACTCTTTCCTTTTCACTTTCTTATGCATGCTCTCTCAACCCCATGTAACCTTTGTCAATACATTGTTTTTCTGGTTACTTTCGCCTTACTCGTTCTTTCTTATTGTCTGTTTTATTTCACCATGACTAAGGTTATGTCGAGTCGACTCGTTAAATCTAAATTAGTAAGTGGACGCTTCGTCCACTACAGGCTCAATGTAAATAGTATTATCTATTTACAGAGCCAAATATGTATAGTATGTCAAAAAATTCGAAATTTAAATTCACTGAATGGCCATTTCAGCGAGAAAGAACTTGCTTCATCAGCAACAATCAAAATCAAAAATTTATTAATTCAAATATGGTACAAAATGTCTATACAAGAAGAAGCCCAAAAATTTAAATTTTTAACTTTTGATTCTTTTATAGACATAATGTATATATCAAGACATAATGTATATATCAAGACATGAATTTCTGTTTCTGCTTTTCCCTTTTTCTTATGTCTGGCAAACAAATTGAAATAATTTTTTTTTCTTTCTTAATCCCACCCACTACCATTTTTTTTTTTTTCAACTTCTTGTGTATGGATATGTTTTTGGGCTTCTTGCAGCATAGAAATTTTGTATCATATTTGAATTAATAAAATTTTGTTTACAATCATTGCTGATGAAGCGAGAATTTTCTCACTGAAATGCCCATTCAACGAATTTAAAATTCGGAATTTTTTTGACATACTATATATATATAAATTACTTGCTGCCTCGATATACTAAATATATATATATATATATATATATATATATATATATATAGTATGTCAAAAAAAAAAATATATATATATACACACATATATATATATGTATATCTATAACAACTGATAAAACTGAACTTCTGATTGTAGTACAGCATGATCAGACATGTGTGGTGATGTTTGTAAAAAGTAATGTGTTCAAATCCTCTCAAAGAACTCAATCCCAGACTAACCAGAGTTTCATAACTTAATGTTATCTATTGACCAAGATTCCAGACCCTGTTTTGTTTTTTTGGGGGTTTTTTTTTGTTTGTTTTTTTTTTTGTTTTTTTTCTGCCTAGCTGTCCTGTCTGTAAAGAGAGTGACATTTGCTGACCACAGAACCTCTTCTGTTGAATGCATTTTAGAAAGGAAGTGTCATTTATCACTAATATTTGATGAGGTAGATATTGAGGGGAAGTTATCCAGTTTTACTTCCAAAGGTTGTGGAGAACAATTTCAATAAGCTTTGGGGTATTTTGATGCAAAAAATATGTGCTTCATATAGTCATCCTCAGATTTTTAAAGTAGCTGAAGAGATGGTTCCTGATTATTATAACCTCTGTTTTCCTTTCTAATTGCCTTCTGTTCAATAGAGGTCTTCTCCTTCCTCAACTGGACACTCTCTTCAAGAAAGCTTTTGCTTTGTTTTTTTTTTTTGTTTTTTTGAAGTGAGTTTGGCAGCTTTAAAAGTTTCTCCTCTAACAACCTGGCTATTCCCATGTCACATTTTATTGTAATTTCTTTTCAATTAATAATTCTTATTCTGCTGTTGGCTCTTGACATTTTTTCCTGACATTAACTCAGTAAGTTTGCAGACTTTCTCACTAAGACTTGCTATCAAGTTCTTTCAAGTTGAGTATTTTCAACTTGCTGAAATGCTATTTCTTGACAAGCAATCTTGTATTGTTCTGTTACTGCTTGAAATTTAATTCTGAGTCTAGAAAACTCATCCTGACAGCTTTTAAGTGATTGCTAGAGTTTCTTTATTACTTTTTAAGAAGTTGGTGGTTGTTGAATAGTTCTCTGGATTGAAGAACAAGAGCATACTTCAGTAGTGACCAATTTAATTACTTTGTCCTGACAAGAAAAAAAAAGTCTGGATGGTTGTCCTGAGAAGATATAACTCGTTCTTGAAATAGTGAAGACAAAAATAGCTGCAATTTTAAAGGCTTTTCATCTTTTATTTCACAGTTTAATTTTACTCTTTTACATTTTACTGTTGAGGCTAAATTACTTTCAGTGTGATTGGTAGACAGAAGGTGATTTAACCATATTGCCATCGTAATGAACTTTAGTTTACTGCTCATTAGGGGAAACTGAAGAACCGTTCCATTGGTCAGAACAATATTGCTGGGAATACTTTTAAATAATCTTGGGTTTTCAAGTTTTGAGTTTACCATCTATTAAAAAATATGCATCATGGAAAGAATCTGAAAAGGTTGTTAAGTCATCTTGTCCTTTCTCAGCAAAATCTTTTTTAGCAGTTGTTATTGTTTGTTGAACTTGTTTAATGAATCGCGACTGCTCTGTTAGGGCAGGTTGATTTTGGAACCATGGCATTGTATTCAGTTTGAAAGTTGGAGTTTGACATGATAAATGACATAAAATATTTTTCAAAATCATTACTGTTTTTTGAGGAGATGAGTTTAAAGATTAAGCTTGGGTTAAAAATTGTAGCATTGGAATTAAATTCCAGTGATCAATGAAGCCCTTATAAAATTTATAATCGAAATATATGCAGTTAGTTGGTTTGAAATTAAAAGGGCTAACTTCAACATCATCCAAAAAATAAAGCAACAGTTGACAGAAATACAGAATGTTGCATTAAAAAATTTATAGCACAATGCTTTCATCTTACTTTCAGAAAATATCATTTTCTCAAAGTTGAAATCAGATGATTTGGAGATGATGGAAGAAGCTATAAAAAAAAAGTATAATCGATTAGACAACTAAGTATGAATAGATGTCTAATTATGTCAATTTATAAAACTAATTTCAGAATTTCATTCAAATTACTTCACAAAGATATAACCAAGTATGGGTAATTTTTTGCAATAAAAATAGTTTTTGGTTTCAGAAGTAGCTAGCTACCAAATTTTAAAAAATAAATTACATTCATCAACTCTGAAACGACACACTGGCCAAATTTGATTAACTTCTCACAAAATGGAGTTTCTAAACCAGCCCTTGCAGAAGGTTTTTCAAATAATGAACTGCAAGAGATTCTATTGAAAGGAACAGTGCTGGAGTTGCTGAATTTATCTGCCCATTTCCAAGGTGTGAAAAGAGCAGTTAAATTAACTAACAAAGCTTCACAAATTCTATATGGACAAGAAACAAAGCATAAGCACATTATTACTAAATCATTGTGTCATTAAATAAAACTTTAATTCAATTATGGAAATTATCCCAAACAATTTAGTTATATTATGATGTAATATGTTATACAGTGCAGTAGTTTTAGTACAATTTTCAATAAACAATGCAAATTTAAAACACTATGTCTTATGATTTATGCCCAGCAGTATTATGGTGTAGCTATTACACACTTAGCTATTTTTTTGTTTTTATTAATTATGAGCTAACAAATGGTGTAAGATCTTATTCATTGATTAGCCTTTTTTATAATCTTTTACAATTTTTACAGTTTACACTTATTGAATACAGTAAACGAATGCATATTTTGCTTGTGGTGATTCATAATTAGAATTCTGGATTGAATATATTTTTCATTCAATGTATCTAATATGAAAATATCAACTTTATTTGAATTTTTTCTTGAAACAGTTTACTTTTGAAGTCAGTTTGTAAGCAAAAACTTGCAGAAATTAGGTATTTCTGTATATTTTTCTGACAATCTTTAAAACTAAATGCTCAGAAATTGGTAAAAGCTAAGAATCTAATTTTTGGTGTTAGTATATATCACATCAAATCTCAGCTTCTGCACTGAGTGCAATGTTGATTTTGTGTGTCAAGTCATGTTTCAGTTGTCAATTGACTGGGGAAACTAACATGCCCCAGCAGGGATGTCCTCATCTACATTCTATTACATCTTGGAAGGAAGAGGAAGGAAATGTTTATTTTGTTTTTTTTTAGACTTAAGGGCATTTGATAAAGCCAAATTGGGTAACCTACAACATAATAAATGACCATTAAGTTTTATTTTCATTTATGGACAAACATGAATAAACAAAATTTAAAGAATTTAAATGTGCCCAGTTTATTTTCTATTTCATTTATTTATTTAATTTTTTAAGGTAATAAAAAGAACAGTTGCAGCAATCCAAGCTGACAGTTTAGATAAAATATTTTTATTTTGTCCAAACTGTCAGCTCAAATTTATTTGAAAAATAAGCAATTAGTTTATAGTTTTAAAATGCATCATTAACAAAAAATTCAACAAAAATTTTGATTCATCTAAAAACTGAAATATTCATTGATGAAAGAAATCTAATAGGTTTCAACTGGCAATGTTGTCACTTAATTAGCACTACAATTTCTGATGCATCAGACTCTATGGTTTTGCACAAAATCAACACAGTAACAACCCTTTTTATATTTGTGTATGTCTTGAGTTGTATGGGCCCAGAGATGAAACAAACTGATGTTTTAAAGATGAAACATTGCTCTCCACAAAGTTGCAATTACTTCATTTTTTTTTTTAAGAGTTGAATTTCTCTGGTACATGTATTAAAATGTTTAACTTAGAATGTTTTTGTAGAAGGCAACTTCAAATCCTAAGCCCACTAAATAGACAAAGCAATCTTTTTTCTTTAAGATGGGAACATTTTGATGTGTGGAAGATCACAATTATGAGTGCAATAAACTTGAAAAACACAACTAAGAAATTGTCAGCTTTTGAGAATGAAGAAAAAGAAAAGTTTGTCATTGAAATTGTGACATAATTTGAAAATGTTGAAAACAATTATTCATCACACATGAGACAGGATTATCTTTATAAAGAGAATTGATTAATTTTTTTTTTTACATATTCATTTTATCAAAATAACCTCACAAATAAATGATACATCAAAAGTCGAAATTGAAAAGGTTCTAGATACCATCACAGACTTCCTAAAAAAGAAAAGGCAAAAAACGCATTTTAAATACTTAAAATGTTTTCTTTGAAATTAAATTTTGATTTTATTTGGAAGATATTAGCCAAAACCCAATATGTATTAAAAGAAAAATAAACTTATGTATAAAAAACATTTTTTAAGCATTTTTAAAACATTGGGCTGTAGTGTAGAGACAGTTCTGAAATGAATTTCTTTGCCTCAGAAAAGTGAAAAAAACACACAGATGACCAGGCAAAGGAACTAGAGTCAACAAAATTCCATTCTTGCATGCCCTATATTTTCAGACACTAAAAATCCCACAGTCAAAATGATTACTACTATCAATGAGATACTTACTTACACACACACACACATATATATATCTATTCACTAATGAATTAGAGCACTCTGGCTATTGGGCATGTATAATGATAATATACATACTAAAAAGTCTGCCTTCTTCTATCGAGCACCCATAGCCCAGAGGTAGAATCGCTGACTGACACCACTTCAGTCAGGTTTCAATCCTGGGTTAAAAGCAGTTGGAGTCTAACCATACTGATGAGCTGTGATACAGTGAAACAGATCTGTCTGCGGATGACTATATATATATATATACACACACACACACACATTCAAGGACTCTTTTTTCTCTCTCTCTTATATGCTAAAGGATTTCAATGATCAACACAAGAACTTTCTGATATGAACTCTTTAAATGTTGTATATTCTATTTAAAGAGCTACAGAATTTTATCAATACATGCAAAATATATCTTTGTACTAATCATCTTCAAATGCATTTTTGAAAGCCCAAAAATTGATGTATATTTGGTTGGATTAAAGACTTTATCCAAAGATAACCACTCGTAAACATATAAACTGCACATAACCCAAATCACCAACAAATTTATCAGAACTTCTTTTATAGATGAGAGATATAAACAACAAATTTTAAAATCTATTAAAAATTCAGTATTTTTCCTAGAAATATATCTCAAATTAAGGATTAATTAACTGGATTTTATAAAAAGTAATGCTTACTAAAGAGCTGTCTTAAAGCATGGGCCTAATGGACACTTACCCACGGGCCTCATGCTAATCTGTGTGTTAAGTAACTTGTGTTACAGAAGCTCTTTTTTTAGAAAATACTAAAAATAGAAATTACTACAAGCCATGAGTATTGTGACTCATGAAAATATGTTATAATAGACTGATCCATTTCATTTGAGTTGGTTACTGAAAAAAAAAAAGAAAGTGGGAGAATGTCCTCTTTTGACCAAAAAGACACTGGAAATGGTGAGGACTTTCTTAAAAGAGGATGCCCAGCTATATAAATGGAAAGGCTGGTTTGTCTCACTAGTTCAGGTCACTTACAAACAATTTCACTATCACAGAAAAGATCAAAGAATTAACACTGACTCCCAATGGTCAGTGTACACACAGTTGTAGTATAGACTCACCAGTAAAACTCTCATTCCTACCTTTTAATATTTGTGACCAAGACTGCTATTAACTTTCGGTTGGAGACAATCTTCTCTCTTAATTTTTCTCTGGTTTGATTTAATTCTTAAATTCCTTGTAGATTGAATCAATATTGTTTTGAATGTTTAATTGTAATATATTTATATTTTTACTTTTGTAAATAAATTATTTTTATTGTTATAAATCTCTAGCATTGATAATATTTCTTCATTCTCCTTTCTCCCTCTTTTGTCGCAACCATGACAAAATGGGGGCTCATCCTAAAAAAAAAAATTTTTTTTTTTTTTTTGATAAAACTGACTTTTCATTTGTGTCTGTTTATAGATGTCATTTGAATGAAGACTTTCACATTAAAAAAAATCAGTTGTTACAATCGACTACATATTTTGATTTAAACATTGATGCAAATATGAAAACAGAAATAACATTAAATCTACTGTAGTACAATGACTTGATTATTGGATATATTTATACATTGTATATGAATCCAGGTATAGGGCTATGCATAGATTATTAGTGATTGAACCTAAGATTCAATCACAAGATTAAACACGTGCACAAAATAACATGGTGGTTTAACACAGGTGCAAAGACAGCCACTCATACCATTCCTTCAGATATAGCATCCACATCAGCTTCAATTCCTGCTACTAATTATCCAATACACCTCTCTCTTCCAAATTAAAAAATACGTACAAGATACAGAAAATTAGGGGCTTAAAATTACCCCTCTAAAGTATTTTGACAAAGTTTACTAACAAAATTACCTATTCAGTATACAATTAATTCATTCTTTTAAATCTGATAATTTGTTTTCTTCTCCTCTTGCCAATTTTTAAAAACACAGGATAGCAACTTTTTTTGCTTCCATTTCGAAAAAAAATGTGCTTTTATCTTGCCTTGATCTAACATTTCGCTACCTCGTATCATATATTAACAATAGTTTCTAAGTTTTATTTCATTTTAATGTACTTTGTCATTGGAAGTAACTCAAGATGACGATTTTAAGAATTGCTTCCCTTTAATAGGACAATGTTTAAGGATTTTATTTATTTAATGGTAGTAAATGATTGAATCTTTCACTATTAAAGCAATTAAATTACTACAGATGCTGAAATGTTCCCGGTCCGACCTATTTCCAAATATCTAACAAATCCGATATTTATGTTATCAGATTTTTTTTTCCTAAGATTTTTCATTCACCTTTTATATGACAAATAAGTATCCATCATTGGTAAATAATAGTAAATATAGTCGCTTTTTACAACAGTACCTTCCTTAAACTTTATAGATTTTTTTTTATCTCCTTACAATACTCGTCCTGGGTATAACGACAATTAACATCCAATTAACCTGTTAAGATTGTAGCTATGGACAAATGGTAAGCCTCCAAACTACGATCAAAACTTAAAAGTATAAAAATGCATTTTCATAGTAAGAATGTAGCGAGGTCAACAAAGCAGGTGCAGTTAACCCCACAAATAGTTAAAGTAATACGATCGAATCAAGGACAACAAAGACGAGGATTTATAAATTCAAGCCAAATTTTATTTACAAAATCTGGCAAACGTATGTACAGTATGATTATTAAGTCGGGTAGTGCCAATCAAAAGGATCGCCTGGTTTCAGGGTGGTAGACCAGCGGCTGGCAGGGTAGTGCAGAGGTGATGCTGGTTGCTAGGGGTTCTGCTTGGTAGTTCCAGGAAAGACTGTTGCTTATAGTCAACAAAAAGCAATGGATAAAATTTGCACGAGACTTTCTTTTTCACTTGATAAAGATGTATAAATAAATGATGAAAACCAATTTTGTTCGGTAAGTGGTGGGGTGAACTTTGTTACAATTATTAGACTAATAGGTTATCTATCACTTTTTGTTGACTATAAGCAACATGTCTACATTCCTGGAATATTAGCCAGATGTTCACACTTATTGTTTAGTGCATCAGAGGCAGGGGTTTTTAATACACTGAAGACAGAAAACAAATTCCCAATCTAAACTTATTTATAAATGGAACTTTGTCAGTGTGTGTCTGTGTATCCGTTACCTATAGACTCCGAAACGGCTGAACCGGTTTTCTTGAAAATTTACACAGTTGTACTATAAGCGTCTGCGAGTGTTCTTAGCTAGGTTTTGTGTCGAGGTACCCCCAATAAATATCGATAATCAAAAAAATTGGGTTATATGAGTGGTTCGATTTTAATCAAATTTGATACACTCATAGACAAAGACATAAGAAACAATATACAGAAGTTTCAAGGTTGCAGTTCTTACAATAGTGCAGAAAATCGATTTTATATATAAGGCAAGCTGTTTGTGTATGTGTCTGTTTATTTGCCTGTATGTCTGTATTTTTTTTCAGCCCTTTTATTTTAGTTTGAATAAAACCAACAAAAAAATGAATACAGTTGCTGAACCTAGCCAAAGAATTTTACCATCTGTAGACAATATTGTTGCTTTTACTCCCACCAAGTTCAGGCTTTATTTTGCACAGGGAGCATAGATAACAAAATCATTGAGTTGAAGAACCCATGCATATAATCCAGTATATTGTCCAGATATATTTGAGGCATTATTGTATGACAGAACATGGCAGTTTAATAGTGGAATTTTGTTCTTATTAGGAAAATCCAAAACTGTGAGATCCTTTGCTCCATAAAAAAAAGATGGGGGATGAACATCAAGAAACATTCCACAGGTTTACAGCTTTTCATATATCTAAACTTATTTATAAATGGAACTTTGTTTCTGTGTGTGTGTGTGTCTATAGACTTTGAAACGGCTAAACCGATTTTCTTGAAAATTTACACAGTTGTACTATAAGCGTCTGCGAGTGCTCTTAGCTAGGTTTGTGTCGAGGTACCCCCGATAAATATCGATAATCGAAAAAATCGGGTTATATGAGTGGCTCAATTTTACTCAAATTTGATACACTCATAGACAAAGACATAAGAAACAATATACAGAAGTTTCAAGGTTGCAGTTCTTACAATAGTGCAGAAAATCAATTTTATATATATATATATATATATAAGGCAAGCTTTTTGTGTGTGTCTGTTTATCTGCCTGTATGTCTGTATTTTTTTTCAGCCCTTTTATTTTAGTTTTTGCTTCGGGTTTGGCTCTAAGTAGGTATAATTGTAGTTTTTAGTCTCAGCCATGATACCATTTACTCAGGACTTATTTAGCCTTCAAAATTCAGTTTACGATAAAAAAAGCTTATTTGATATCGATACCAGGAAATCAAAATTTGACTTACATTCATTCATTTTTCTTTCAGTCTACAGTTTCGCTTTAACTGCAAACAACTATTGCTTTTTAGTCTTTTGTGCCAATGTCCAAAAAGTCTGAGCCCCAGGACCATGGATTAGTTTTAAAGCTTTCATTACACCCGAGCAACACCGGGCTATACTGCTAGTTGGACAATAAATGTCAATTGATCTGTGTGAGAGATGTCTGGAGTGGAATCTACACTTACTGAATGATACTTTGCCTCTTACTTCAAGAATAGTACAAAGAACCAGTAATTTCCTTAAATTCCTTATAAATATTTGCAGGTAAATATGACAGATTCCCTTTTCCAGGATTTTCATACATTTTGAGATGGTCAAGTTCACTCAGCAGCTCTAGTATACCTAAACAGATGCCATGTTTTTTTGCTGATTTTCTCCCTGAAATGGCAAATCTTTGGAGACAAAAAAGGTGAATTACAGAAACTATGTATCAACATTTTATGGAAGATTTCACTTTTTTGCTAATATAGTTGACTAGCACATTTTTAAATCATCTTTCATCACAATGTAACTCTTTATTAAAAAAAAAATATATACTATTGCTGTAACCTAAGAGTACTGCGTGAATAACCCAGAGGTCAGAAATAAATAGTAATATTCATATCAAAATAATATCAAATCCAAGACTTGCAAGCTGTGTAAAGTAGAAAACTGCTAGACAGTAAAGAAAAAAAAACTCTCAATAGAATCCAATGTATTATATAAGTGAGGAATATTAGCTGATTTAAAGCATAATTAATTTGATCTGAAACATCTACTTTGAGTTTATAACATCACAGAAAAGCATTTTTTTTTTTAACCCTAGTTATGACAGGTCTAACATTGTTCTACAGAGAACATCTGTAAAATATAATTGAAGAAAATGATGTAAGCACATTTAATTTTTAAGTACTCAGAAACCTTAAAAATTTAGTAAAATATTCTCCATGATCTATTTTAATAAATATTAGAAATGTTGATCTAAAAATTATAATTATTGCTCTTATTATCTGAGATGAGGTATTTACAGATTGTTGACCTCATCTTTGTTGCCATATTCACATTTCGCCTGTTGTATGCTCTGACCTTCTTCAGGGGAGATTTTCTGAGAATGTCATTGATGGTCACCCATAATAAAAATAAAATTTTTTAAAAATATTGGCGTTTGATGATTTATAGTAATCTTTTCTATTTATTAGTAAATATAGTTTTCACTTAATATCTAAAAGGTTGAAATTAATACAGAATTTAATATTGAAAAGTAAGTAAATATTTTAAATTAAATCTTTAAAAAAATTAACTCATTAAAAATGATTTTTTCTTGAAATAATCTTCTTAGAGTGTCTTATTTAGAAAAGTAAATATCAATTTTATTGCACTTTGTTTTTATTTTATGACAGCAGATTTTCTGTAAATGGTGTTTGTTTGACAAAAACAAATTGATGATTTAAATTCTACAAAGTCTTGCTTTTAGTTTATATAAACATAAAGAGGCTGAAATTTTAATTTCTCAATTTTATAAAATTAAGTGGGGGGGGGGGGGGTTAAAAAAAATTAATTCTTTATGAATAAGTCTTGAAAATTTCATTAAAACCAACAATTATTTGATTTTAAAAGAATTTTCAAAACAATGATTTAATGCCAAAAGACAGAAATCTCTATATTAATCATTGGCCAACACACTAACAAACAGGATTTTTAGAGAATTTTGAAAGTGCTAGAAAGGATTTAAAATTTAATAAAATGGAAACATCTTGACAATAAATCTTTGTTTCTATCAAATTTAGGGACCTTTACTTTTTTTATCATGGTATGCTTTTTTTTTTTCCTTTTTAAGAAAATTTTTGGAGACACCTATTCTTATTCACAATATAATACATAAATCGTAGAGTTATTTCCTGATTTTGATTTCACAGAATTCAAAGACTAAATTCTGATTACAAGTCTTGTTTCCATCTGTCAATTCTCTCCTACCTCCAATCTTATTGGTCAAGAAGTTATTTTTTAAAACTTAAATCAGGTTAAAGAAAAGAGTGTCTATGCAAGTATAAAAGAAACTGAGCAAATAGGTTAATGTTTCCTTTTCTGACAGGTATAAAAATTAGAAGTAAAAACTGATCAAGAATTGTTACTTTCAAGTATTATTGTCAGAATCCACTCACATTGGGATTGTCATCCTCTCTTATTCACTTTCTCACCTCTGGTGGCAGTGAAGGCCCAGCCTACTCCTGAAGATAAGAGAGGAATCAAGCCCAACTGACAGCATGTCACAGCATAATAGCACATGCTAATATTAAGTGTGTTAGCCAAGAATAGAGCAGAAGCTCAAACAAATGATTTAATTCAAACAAGTTAAAAATAAAATTTTAAAAAATGTAACAAGACAAGGCGTAAAAAAATTTATTTTTATTTATTTATTTTGATTCATCAACAGATGTTTTAGGTACAGCAAATGGTTCTGCTACAGGAAGTGAACCACAGTCTACTATAACAACTTTCTTGACTGGTTTATCCCCATTATCAGTCTCTGTTGTTTCTATTTTTCGAACAACATTCTAAAAAAACAAAAACAAATTGAATAAATTAGGCACAAATCCAATCAAGTTGTTGTTTTGTAGCATGCAAACAGACAAAGTGTCAAGATGCAATTAACTTCTCTAATTTTCTTGCAGTCAACAATTAAATTCACATGGTACTAGGTCTCATTAGATAAGTTTTGAGAAATATTTTTTATGAAATTAGTCATTATCCTACAGACATTTTAATTTTAAAAAAGTCACAAAAAGGACATCACTTTTCAGAAAAAGAACATGTATTATAAATATGCTGTTCATCAGCTATACCACTGACAGAGTGGAATTTGTGTAGGTGACGCAATACATATCATGCCACAAATAAAAGGCCAATTAGTTTTTTTTTGTTTTTTTTTTAATATCACCCCGAGCAAGGCGGTAACACCACTGATATGCAGGGGGCTACATAAGAGTGAAAAGACTGGAAAAAAGAAAGCCGGAAACCACATCCTAAACAGGGAACAAAGGATGAGCCTCTACACCTGTTCAATAGACATTGGTTGAGTGTGAACCAGGCGATAGTTTAGTCTATCTACTTCAATTGAAAAAAAAATAAATAAATAAATAAAAAGAAAACAGTGAAAAGATTGGAAAAAGAAAGCCGGAAACCACATCCTAAACAGGGAACAAGGGATGAGCCTCTACACCTGTTCAATAGACATGGGTGAGTGTGAAAGATATGGGTGGAAATGGCGAAGCTGCAGTGAGCAATTTCCTCTCCCTTGTGAAAATGGTTACAGACTACTAAAAAAAAAAAATGATTTTAACGGGCATATTTAAGAAATGATGAACAATTTAAACATGACTTACCATTCCTTCAATAACAACACCAAATACTACATGGCGTCCATCAAGCCATGAAGTCTTGTTTGTTGTAATAAAGAATTGAGAACCATTTGTGTCTTTACCAGCATTGGCCATAGATAGCCAACCAGAACCATAATGCTTCAGCTTGAAGTTTTCATCATTAAACCGTTCTCCATAAATGCTGACACCTTTAATAAGATATACACAAAAAAAATATGAAGAATTTCTCTTTCCAGTACAGTAAAAACTAAAAGATTAATCAAGTCAGGTTTTAAAATGGTAATGTAACAAGACTTGATGGCTTTCATTATAAATGTTCCAGTTAATCTATTTAGTGATATGTTTATTAACAAAGATTAGCACAGCTAGAACACAAAACAAAAATTGCAATATTTTTTTACAAAAGGCTGGGTTAATTAAATGTATGTCAGAATCACAATAGGAAATGGATTGAAACTAATTTTACTTCTAATCTTAAACTGTATTGTCTTTAACTAATTTGTGATTAGATTTTGATTTAAACATAAATATAAAAATTTAGAAAGCCATGTAAACTATTATATTCTTACCGCCAGTTCCATCTCCCTTGGTAAAGTCACCTCCCTGAATCATGAAGTTTTTGATGACACGGTGGAAAGTACTGCCCTTGTATGTCAAAGTTTTGCCATTATGTTCCTAAAATAAAAAAAAATTAACTTTTTTTCTTAAATTTTTCAAAAGTCAATAACTTTTATAAAAATTTAAATCAATTTCTGTTAGCTGAAAACATTTCAGAAAATGCCACAAAGACAAATCAAAATATACAGGCTGTCATCAGGTAAAAGAAATGAAGATTTAAGCTTAAAAACTTATAATCCTCATATATGGACAGCACAAGCATTGCATTAACCAGATATTTTTATCTAAATTATTTAACAGTCAATCCCTAGTCAGCGCCTGAAGACTGCATTATGCTACTAGTGAGGAATATATATTTTCTTGACCAAAAAAAAAAAAAAAAAAAAGATTCAAAGGATGGTGGAAATTGATATTTGGTTCCACTTTGACACAGAAATTAGCCTGAAAACTCTTCAATGGCACAACTAAAGGTTACTATAAGATATACTCTTCTAGTAATCAGCTGAACTTCCTCTTGCTTAGAGATCTTCTCGGTATAGATTTGATGTTCTGGTACTTTCCATGTGGTTATTATGGTATCCTGTAGTTCTAGGTCAGTTGAATATAGATCCAGAATAAGTATCTCCTTTTCCACCAAATTTCTAAGGTGCTCTGCTGATTGTAGAGGCCACTTTAACACAAAACTCATTACTGTGTTCCACTATTTTTTTTTAATTCATGACACAGCATTGTCCAGCTGGGAGTAGCCACATGAGGATGCATGCACTGTATTTAGAAATTAAGAAAATTTGTTGGCCATAGTACCTTGTTAGGCTGCATAATTTCAATAATCTTCTATTGGTATCAAAAAAGCTAAGAAAAATAATCCATTTAATAAGAGGCAAGATGAATTCATACTTTAATAGTTGAAATCCACTCTTAAGGAGGTCGATTGATGGTACTCACACCCCCACTTTAGTTAAAAAGATATGTTCAAATTAAACAAATGCCTAAAACCTATTACTTAATTTTCTAACCTTTTTATATTATTGATAGCAGTCACTGTAATATCTGGTTAAAGTCAAAATTATCATATAAATAGATAAGTACATTTATTGGTAAAGTGGATTTGAATTATCAAATTAAGATTCTTAATAAACAATTATTTTCAGGTTCAGCTGAAAGTTTAAAAATTGTTAGAAATTCACTTTTGTATAGTATAAAAACAAAAAAGAAAAAAACTGCACATCTTTTTTAAACAGTTGATGATGCAGTAGATTTTTAATATTTATCTACTACCAGATAATCAAGTAGTTTAATTTTCAAGAACTAGGAAACTAAAGTTTTAGACATCTGCCATTTCTTTCAATTATTATTTCTAGTCAATTAAAACTTTATAGTTATGAAAAAAATTTAATACCCAAAATTCAGATTTTTCTTCTTCTTGGTACCTCCACTCATTTTCCATATCTAACTTTTAAATTGAATTTTAAAAAAAATTTTCTTGAAACTTAATTTTAACTGAAAGCTAAATGATTAAATCTACTATTTCCAGTAAGCAAAATACTCTGGTGTATATGGTGTGTACATTAAAAAGGTAATGTGTTTCACGGTTTCTTCCCCTTACAGGAAAAAAATTGACAATTTTATCAATTTGTCACCACACATATCTTGCATCTGTTGAGCTGTCATCACATGTCAAATACGGGGGAGTGGGGAAGGTCAGAAAAATCACTGTATTTAAGAAATAATTTTATTTTAAATTTCATGCTGTAAATCAGATTAATTTAACATTAAATTTGATAATTTTCCAAAAATAATGTGTCACAGATGTATATTTTTGCAAGATTTTTAAAACCAAGAATTAACTTTTGTTTACAAATGTGTTTAATTGCTCAAAAATGGCTAAAAAATTTTAAAAAAATCTCAATACCTTAGATGCCAATTAATGTAATTTCTGTTTGAAATACACTAGAGTATTTTGGAAATAGTAAATTAAAACTAAAATAAAAGTTTCAAGAAAGCTTTTTTATTTTTATTTTTAAAAGTTAATTATGAGTGGAGTTACCTAAAAAGCAATTAAAAGCTTATCCAATTAGTCATAGTTTTATTTAATTTTTTATTTTACTATTGGATGCAAAAAAAAAAAAATTATATAAATGATTTACATTCATCAAGGAGTCATGCATTTAAATAATAAAACCAATTTTCCCAACAAAATTTAATTTCTTAAAATTTCATGAAATTATGCAGAGGGAGTTGGGTAACAGATAAAAGTTTTTTTAAAGATAATTTAATTCATTTGTGAAAAGGTCCTGAAAGTTTCATTAAAATCTGACAATTATTTGTTTTTGGCAAGATTCATAGTGGGGGAAAAAAAAACTGAGTTACGTATCCATTGTAAACTAACGATTACCTACTAACAAAAATCAAAACAAGACTTTTACCAAAATTTTTAACATGTTAGAAAGGATTAAAATTTTTTTTTAAACAAATCTTTTCTCTTAATTTTCATGGAAAAAGTTTGATTTTATTAAGTTTGGGGCTTTTCTCTCCATACTATGGAGTTTTTTGAGCAATTTACTGGAGGTACCTACTTATATCAAATGATGCATTTCCACCACCTATATATATATATATATATATATATAAAAACATAAGTAAGTGCCTCCACTAATTTGCTTTAAAAAAAAAAAAAAAAAAAAAAAAGCATAGTATGAAGAAAAAAGGCCCCAAACTTAATAAATCAAACTTTTTCCATCAAAATATTTGTTATTAAGAGGAAAGATCAATTTTTTTTTTTTTAATTATTTTTTCAATTTTTATATGTTTGAAATTTTGGTAAAAAATCTTGTTTTGATTTTCATTTGCAGGTAACCAAATCATTATGAGAATTTACAATAAATAATTGTAATAATTCATTTTTTTTTTGTTTTTTGCAGTGAAAAACATTAATTTGAAAATTCTTGCAAAAATCAAATAATTGTCACATTTTAATGAAATTTTCAGGACATATTTACAAATGAATGAAATTATTATTTTTAAAAAGATCTTGGTAAAAAAAATGTTTAACATCTGTTACACCCCCACTTAGCACAAATTCATTAAATTTCAAGAAATTAAATCTTATTAAAAAAATTGGTTTTATTAGTTAAATGCCTGCTTTCAATAGTAAAATAAAAAAAGCAATAAAACTATGACATTATTTAATTTGATAAGCTTTTAATTGCTTTAATAAATAATATATTTTAAGGACATTATAATCTGGAAAAAAAATTTCAATAAAACTTTAAAAAATTTTTTTTCTTTTTTTAATTATTAAAATTTACAGTTTCAAAAATATTTTTAAAATACTTCAAAGAGTTGTTGGTATTAGTTTAAGTTAAGACAATATTTCCTAATCAAAAATTGAAAAGTTTAATACAAATCGTTGTGTCTTTGTATTTTTAAAATAATTTAAAAACATTTTTTTTTTGTGTATGGTAATTTCTATGTGTACATTAAAAGGTCATCTATTTCATGGTTTCTTGCCCTTACAAGAAAAAAATTTGGGCAATTTTGTCAAGTCTAGTCGCCTTACACTTATCTTGCATCTGTCCAGCTGCCATGAAATGTCAAATATACGAGAAAAGGTCCGAAAGATCAACACTGTGTTTAAGAAATAGTCTTATTCTAAATTACATGCTCTAAATAAATAATACTTGTGTAAATCATATTAATTTAACAGTAAATTTAATCATTTAGGTTTCAATTAAAACTTAAATAACAGTATCAAGAAAACATTTTTATTTTTAAGAATTAATTTTGGAGATACCTAAACAAAAGTAAAACTTACCTCTGTGCCTTCAGCCAAGGTTTTGAAGTTCTTTACAGTTTTGGGAACTGTTTTGCCAAATAAACCAATGACTATACGACCAACATCAGCATCACCAATTTTTACGTCAAAATAAACCTATAATAAAAAAAAAACTTATAGTTTAGTGACATTAAGCAACATTTTACAAGTTTTACTTACACTTTCAAGGAAAAAAAAACTAGAAGTACAAAGAAAACTTGTTTCTTAATGGATGATTGCTAACTTGAGGCACTTATTCTTGCCAATCAGATTTTACTTTTTACAATCAATAATTGAAATGCTATTCTTTATTCCCAGTTGTCAGTCAGTTAAGTGCCATACGTGAAACACGCGGCTTGGGCGATCATTTCTCGAAAGAGACATGACTGACTGGGCAGAAGATTATCCCGCAGTAGGTTGCCATTGCTTTCTGTGGTAGACTGGTTGCTGACCAAGGCTATAGAAGCCAATCTGTGCTGTTATTTAACCCATAACTGGAGGGAAGAGACAGATTAAAACCTTTCCCAAGAATATTTGCGCATAAGTGAATGCAAAGAATTCATTTGGAATTAGAACTCGGCTCCCCGATTTCTCGTTCCAAGCCAATATCCACTGCACCACAATACTTTTTAAATTGTTTTTCGTTTAAATTCAATAATTAAAAAAAAGAGAAACAGAGAGCAATACGATAAAAAATAGTAATCACAAATTCAATGAACTAAAAATGAGTACATTTTCACTTTGTTGCCAAATGAAATTCAATAAGATTCCCCTCAGTCTCAGAGGTTTCTGGCAACCATTACCCTGTGAACATTTTCCAACATGTTGTTTCTAAATATGCAAATAGGAATGCGTATTTACAGCTTGGAATACTACAATCAAAGATTCACTGATCAAAATTTAAATAATTTTCTGTTTCTCTCAGTAACTAATTTAAAAGTTGGAAAAATTCATCAAGGGAAGTAATTCTCAGTTTTTGTGTGTGTGTGTTAAACTAAAAAAATGCTAAAAATAAAAATTATATTAATATTTTTACAAGAATTAATGGGAGTACAATTTTTTATGGCACAGAAAGCGAGGAAAAAATTCGAAATAGCTAAAAAAGTAAATCACACACGGGATCTTCTGGTTATCAACAAAAAATAAATCCCTCTTTGTTCAGCTGCTACTAGGGGTTTTTTTTGGGGGGGGGAGAGGGTAATATATTGGATTAATTGATTGGAACATTTGCGTGTATTACACGTTTAATTATGCATCAATTAATAATACATCCAATTTAACTAAAATTTTTATTTTATTTTTTCTTTTAGTTTTATACGAGCCAGAGTAGTACAAATGTACGAACTTTTAGAGCAGATGGTGATCTTTCAAACTTTCATTTTAAAGCGTTCAAAAAACTTTTTCACAAAATTCTGAAAAAAAAAAAAAAAAATTTAGATTGATTTTATCATTTTGATTTTTTTAATATGCCAAACACGGATTGTCCCTTTTTGTTTTTCTAGTTCTGAAACTCAATGATCACCAAGGTTGAATTTATTTAAATTACAGAAAAATAGTGTTATACCACGTTTCAAATTATGCACAGACCAGACCTCCTGCTTTACAAACTATCAGTTTCACATAAGTTTAATTATTTCGTTCTTTAACAAGAGGAGATGCGCTCACCTCAGAATATAATCAAAATTTTAGTACTGACTGACTGAGTCAACAAATAAGTTTCGGAACCTTTTCTACTAAAAACAGTTAAGTCAATTATTTTTGACAGATTGGATTAAAAGTTTACACACTTTAAGAGAAATAACATCTTGGAAAACTATATAGTTCAATTCAAAGCTCTGTTGATGAATATTCCAGCCAAACGAATAACCCTGATAATGGTACACCAGATACTAGCTGTGTATTTTTTATGCGCTTGCAATTCAGTCGTCATTTCCTTTGTAAAGAGCGCGATTTACAGTGTATTGAATTGAATGATTGTTATTGAATTGCATATTAAACTGTACTTCGTTTTACACAAAAAAAACGTCCGTTGAAGCACGAAAGCCAGAAAAATTACATTTTTTCTGCCCTCTTTAAGACTAAGAACTCAATTTATTGTGCTACTAAAAAAAAAATCCCAAACCCTAACACTGGGTTAACTAGATAGGGGGTGGTTAACTTTCTTCCGAACTTTAAGATTAAGTTACACGTTTGCATACAAACGGACACAAAAAAAATCAAGGTCCAGTACAGTACAGTTTGAGTGAATTGTACATCACAAATAGAGTCCCCTCCCCCTTATAGCCACTTCGCTTGCTTTCACTTTTTAAAACTTAAATTTTGTCTTTCTTTGCGTTATTCAGAGGTCTGGATAAATTTTAAAATTAAATTTAGTTTCTCTAACAGACAGTTTTGAGAAAAAATAATAAAAAAAAGAGGACGAGAAAGATAAGTTACTGATCCTTAACTTAAATTCTCCTACAAATTTAAAAAATGCAAATACTTTTTTTTTTTAGTTAGAAGCCGGTAAGATTAATTTTCCGAAAAATCTCAATGTTAGTACTATTTTTTTTTTTTCCATTTATTTCGTTAAATAACTACCAGACTTCTTTTTATTTTCTTAATTGGAGTTTTAGCCTGATTGCCATTTGATCATTCAATTTTCAATTGAAAGCAGTTTTATGACTATGCGCCTAACAAAAACTTCCTTGATTCGTAGAGATCATTACAATACATTAAGGACCCTGAGAGACTGCTTGTATGTTTTTAAAAACATCCTCACATACCCGGTTTATAAAAAGAATTAAACATTTCTGGTAATTTTGATCTTCAAGAGAAAAAAAGAGGAAAAATATTTTTTTTTAAATACATAATTTTAAAATAAAATTTAAAATTCATCAAAAAATTGATTTTTACTCGTGAAATAATTTATTCCTTTCAAATTTTTCGACATTTTCATTTTTTTCAATATACTCGTCGTTTAAATTTATCGAAAATTATTTCTAAATGCGAACAGTGTAACAATTTTTTTAAAGTCAACAACATTAAAAAAAAAAACTTGAAAAGCAAACTTACTTTGTCTGTTACTTTCGGTCCTTTCGGCTTTCCTTGGGATCCCCAGACAAATGTCGGCAATATACCGATAAGAAATATACATAATTTCAACTGCATGATGAGAAAAAAAAAACTAATAGGCTATTTTCCCTTAATATAACGGAATAGATGCCCAGGAAATGAAGAGAAATAAAGCACCGGAAAAAAAAAATGCAGACTGTGTACTGTAAAAAACTGACCTACAGAACCACCTTCTTTCTTTACGAGCTGGTGTAATTTATCTGCTACAAAAGGGGCCGCCCAGATATATAAATTTTGGTGTTCCAAACTTATTTCTTCAAAACAAAAATGTATGAAAGAAATTAAGATTTAGTACATTATCTATCAGAAAGTGTAATTTCATTTTCTAAAGATTCTAAATGCTTATACAAAAACTAGAGAATATTTCTTCCAGTAAGAAAAACGGAATAATATATGAAAGGCAATATTTTTAGGGTGCACTGTTGGGTTCTTGAATTTGATTTGCCAATAAAACTGAGTTGGAATGATTTGATTGGTTGTTTCGGAGATAACCCCCGTTACCTCTCCCAAACACGTTTAGTTAACTCTTATCGAAAAAAAGAAAGACACGTTGTATTAGTTTAAAAAATTCTTGACGTAAGCGAATCTCAGGGCGTTGATTTTCGTTTAATTCATCTCTTTACTTCTACTGTCACCATTTGTATTCGGTGATATGTAAGATACGCATACATTTTTTATCAAGATATTTCCCCTTAACTACCGTTTACCGGGCACGTTTAGGAAAAGCGATTTATCGCCCGTTTAAGTAACTTTTTTAAAAAACAATTGAATTTAATTTTTTATTATTGTTTAGGAAATTTGTCATTGTCTACGTTAAAGTGTGTAAGACTGTGATTACCCGTAAACTAGTTGTACTTTAGCCCAGTGAAAATAAAATACAAATAAATTAACTAAATTAAATTTCTTTTTATTTTCTTTTTTAAAATTATTAACTTCATCTTTCATTTGTTTGAATTTTAAAATAAATCAGTTGCGATAATAAATACTGTTTGTTTATGTTTATTATTAGTTTTTTACTAACGCATAGTTTTTTGTTGAGCGCATTTTTTTTTTCAATGCCATTAAGTTTACCCTGTAACACTAAAACAGTATAAGGATCGTAAGTTTTTTGTGTGAAGTTTGATGAGAATCGGATAAAAATTGTGGATTTGCAAAGGACATACAGACAGACACACACACACACACAAACATCTTGCCTTTATAATTATTGATTTTCTGCACTATTGTAAGAACTGCAATCTTGAAACTTCTGAATATCGTTTCTTATGTCTTTGTCTATGAGTGTATCAAATTTGATTAAAATCGGACCACTCCTTCTATAACCCTATTTTTTTTGATTTTCGATCAGGGGTACCTCAACACAAAACCTAGCTAAGAACACTCGCAGACGCTTATAGTACAGCCGTTTTGGAGTCTATAGGTAACGGATACACACACATACACAGACAAAGTTCCATTTATAAGTTTAGATATATTTTTTTTAATCATTTCATCCCAAGCAAGGCATTTCACTGCCACTGTTGAGCAGGGGGTTACATAGGGGAAAGTGATGAAAAAGAGTGGTTAGGGGTTACATAGGGGAAAGTGATAGGAAATGTCAGAAGGAGGGTGATAGACAGGTAAGGATACTGAGGAGGAGGTTTGTGTGGATGGGAAGAGTGTTTGAGAGAATGGGTGCGAGTTAGTGTGTTAGGAGGTGTCTATTGACCCAACATTTAAACTCCTGGAGATTGCAGCCATCGGGGAAGCAGAAGCCGTGAAAGTATTTATAGAAGAAGCACAGGGAAGCTACATCATGCCGGTGAGAGAGTGACTGCAGCCGGTCTGCCAAGTCAATATCGATCACATTACAGATTCACCATTGTATTTTGTCAAGAACCCCCAGGAGGATAGCAGGGGCACCTGACCATATGTGGCAGCAGTATTCAATACACGGACAGATGGTAATTTTATAGACGTGCAGGATAGATTCAGGCGGTAAAAACTTCCGGGCCCTGCACAGAGAGCCAACTTTCATAGCAGCGGATTCGATATAGTCATTCCACTTGAGGTCAGCTGAGAGTGTGAGACCAAGGAGGCGTAATGTTTTACTCTCTGGGAGGCAAGCCTGTTCCATGCTAATGGGAGGTAGGTGCGATTGTCTATGATGGTTAATTGATAGCAATTTTGTTTTGGAAGCATTAAAATTTACAAGCCATTTCTTACCCCAGTCCACTATGGATTGGAGGTCCTTCTCAAGCTCGGCAGCGAGGTTTGCTTTGTCACCCACACCAGATTTTTGATCACGGCGAGAGTAAACTGTGGTGTCATCAGCGTACATGCCTACCTGGGATCTTATGGCATTGGGGAAATTATTAATGTAGATTAGAAAAAGCATAGGACCTAAGATAGAGCCTTGAGGGACACCCGCGTTCATAGGGTAGTTTTGGGAGGCATGTCTGTTTAATACCACCCTCCATGTGCGATTAGAAAGGAATGACTGGATTAGGTCAAACAAATGTCCAGTTATACCATAGCTCCGCAGTTTGTGCAGGAGGCCAGCATGACAGACTCTGTCGAACGCTTTGGAGATATCCAAGGCAACAGTTCTAGCTTCGCCATTCTTGTCAAGAGCCTGGCATATATACTCGGTGATATATATCAGCAGTAGACCTGGTGAAGCGGAAACCATACTGTTTGTCAGAGAGGAGCCTGTGGGCCGTGAGGTGCTGAATCACCTCGGTGTTGATGATGGCTTCGAATACTTTGCCAAAGATCGGAAGAAGGCTAATAGGCGGTAATTTGCGGGGTCTGAGGGTTCTCCAGTATTCTTAAATATAGGAACTACAGAGGAAGATTTCCAACAGGTAGGAAAGCAGGAAGAAGATAGCAGATGTTGTAGAGCTTAGAGAGGACAGAGGAGAGTTCAGGGGCACATTTCTTCAAGACTATGATTGGGATTCCGTCCCCTCCGCTCGTTTTGTGAGAGTCAAGTTTTGAGATTATGTTAGAAATCAGCGAGGGCGTGATGTAGACATCATTCAATTGGGCCTCTGTTCTAGGTGGGAAGTCAGATGTATAGACTCCAGACGAATCCAGACACGAGTTGGTGGAGAATCTGCGAGCAAAGCACTCCGCCTTGTCCGCTGGGGAGGCGAGGACCTCAAATTCATTGATTGAGAGGGTACTGAGGTCTTACTCTTGTTAAGCACACTTACAGAGTCGCCAGTAGTTTTTGGCACCAAACTTACAGGATGCTATGCGTTGCTTCGTCCTGGCAGCAAACAAAATCTTAGCTTCGTTAAGTATTTTTTTACACTTATTATGAGGTGAGGCAGAAAGGCGCCTGTTTTGGTCTTACGTGTGGCTTTGATAGAGCCGGAAGAAGTGATTTCGGTGGGCAATGCCGACTGAGCAAGCAAATGAGAACCAGAGGGACGAGCGGGATTTAAATGAAATTTCCTGGCTGAGATGAAAGCATCGATGCCAGCCTTAACCCAAGAGGAGACCTCGGATGCACAGTCTTCAACAGGAAGACTAAAAACGTTGTTCCAAGGGACGTCACACAGGAAATTGCGGAACAAGTCCCAGTCTACTCTTTGGTAGCAGTATAATATTCTGCTAGTCTGGGTTTCTTGGGTTGAGTGGGAGTGGAATGAGATGTTGACAGAAACTACAGCATGGTCAGAGTTTCCAAGAGGGCAGACCTGCTTGGCGGTGCAAGAGTCTGGGATGGAAGTGAAGCAGAGGTCTAGTAGTGAATCCCTCCCATTTGGGTTATTGGAGAAACAAGTGGGGAAATCCACCACTTTCGTGAGAGATTGGGTCATTGAAAAATTCATGGTGTGGACACCAGCAAGATCGGTGACAGTTTTCAAGCCATTTGTTGTGGTGGGCGTTAAAGTCACCAAACACAAATATATGGGCAGATGGATGTGAAGAAATGGCCTTATCAATATTATTAGAGATGCTATTGAGTACCGAGCAGTCAGAGGAGGAGGATGAGCAGTAGAGAAAGAAGAGATAGCTAACCGAGCTTAGAAGTGAGAGACGGAAGCACATGAAAGAATGATCCAGGGATTCAAGGCAGGTCACCCTAGCTAGAGGGAGGTGTTTGCTGACATAGACACCGAGCTCATGAATATGGACATTGGAGTCCTTCTTCAAGAGGGGAAGGTAACTAGGAACGTAAAACTCAGAAGAGGGGATAGAAGGGTCAAGGTTAGTTTCACAGAGAGCTAAAATATCAGGTGAGTTAGTTTGGAGGAATGACTACGCTGTAAAAGTTAGTGCGGATACTGCGTATGTTTGCAAAGGAGACGCAGACAGGTTTAGGCATTTTCTGGAAAAAAAAAAGAAATGCAAAGTTATACAAAAAGAATTAAAGTTTGCAAATGGATGTTGTTTAAAGAGATACATTTTGTGATATTTTTTATCCAGTGAAGAAAGTAAGTTAAGCTTATCTCTGATTAATTTTGGAGTCGATTTGTGGCTATTTAAGAAGTCTGAATCATCCAAAAGACAAGGGATTTGGCTTTTATAGACAAAATTCATTAGTAGTTGTGTAATATAGCAATCTAGCCCCCACCCGAAGAAGGTTGATGCAATCGATGATATTTCCCGTCGATGAAGGGGTCAGCGAACGATAAGACAGGTGTTTGAGAAATACATCCTGTCGGCGTCTGGAGCGGATGTCGCAGGGTTATGAGTCAGGCTCGTTTGACCTTATTTCCGACAGCGGCGGAAATGACTACAGAAGTAAACAAAACAGGTGTCTCTTGGAATTACGTGGGCGTTGCATAGGCGAGACAAAACCGGAAGGAAAAGTCCCGGTTCTAGAAGACTATAAAAAGAAATCGACACACAGATTATCCAGCAGAGAACGGCCAGTGGAAGCAGAGAGACACCACAGGCAAGAATACACTCCCGTCGACTCATTCTATGTGCGCTCTCACTCTTCCATTCTCTGTTCCACACAGGCTCGTCGTCAGGAATAGAAATATAATCTTATATTTTTATATATGCGTGTTCTCGTTGTTTGTCGTCGTACAGTGATATATAACAGTTGCTGGGAGCTGAACTTACATGGGAAAAAAAGAAACCAGAAAGGAATGGTTGCAGCATTCTCAAGGAAGACTTTTGCTGATTCTGGGAGCTGAACTTAGATGAAGAAAAAGAAAGCATAAAACAGGGGATTTGGCTGTCACAAGGAAGGTATTGACTGGTGTTGGGAGCTGAACTTAGATGAAAAAGAAAAAGAGAGTAGTTTTAATATTCATGAGGAAGATATCAGTTGGTTCTGGGATCTGAACAGAAGAAAACCTAAAAACCAATGTCAACAAAAAGAAACTGTAGTGAGTGTGAAATAATAATAATTCGCTTCACCCACTCATTTCACATTTGGAGGACTGAGAAAGAAGAAGGAAAGGAATTCATGTAAAATTGTTTTTAGACCAATAAAACCTTGCCTTCACTGAAATTAGCCAGTTAGCCAAGAAGAAATAAATAAATATGCAAGCCTACATAAAATTTCTTTTGATATGAAATGAAAAGAAAAATTAATCAGAGAAGAGTGTCTAAAATCATGGAAAAAGTTTTGTTTCAGTCCCTATCAACCAGCATTGAAGTACTTACCAGTTTAATATTACTCACCAATTACCTTATCAACCTTTAACCAGCATGCAGTGCTTGAAAGAATTTTCTCTCAACAATCCAAGAAAGCTAAGTATTTCAAAATATCTCTTTTCATTTACTTTTGAATGACTGCAAACTATATATTCCTTGTGTACAATGAATGACCTTACTTTGTTTTAAATATTTTTGAATATCATTTTGTGTCAGATCATTTAATCTGTTGTATGAACATTTCCTCTTCATTAAAACTACAGACATTAAGAATTCTGATTTATTTTCTTGAAATGAGTTACTGACACTATTTCAAGCATGTAAATTTGTGGATAAATTCCTTACCTTGTTTTGTTAAAATTACCTGTGTGTTTCTTCGTCATTATCATCCTTCATTAATTTTCTTGGTGTAGGTAAATAAACTGTTCATTTTAACCCTTAAATTCCACATCACTCTAAAACAAGCTAAAAAAAAAAGGAAGTAGCAGAAGAAAAAGAAATAAAAGTAGAAAGGATAAAATTCTACAAATTTAGAAAGATATAAAATCATTTTTCGTAGTTGTTTATGAAGTCTGCTACAAAATTAGAATTATTAACCTTGGTTTTGAAATTCTTATGAAAATACAAACCTCAGTTTACAAAACTGAACTATTGTTTAAAAGAAACTCAGTGACGCTTCTGAATCATCAAACTTCTCAAGTCTCATACACTTCCCTGGTCTTTTGAACAGGAGTAAAGGTTTATTCCTTGTTTCCTGTTTAGGATTAGGTTTCTGGTTCCTTCTAAATTTTTTTCATTCTCTTTCACTCTCAGTAGCTCCTTCTGACTTATTGGCTTTATTGCATTGCTCAGGATGAATTGATTAAAAAAAAAGTCTTTTCAACAGTCAAATGAGTCAAAGTAAGTGAACATTTTGTTAGTAATAATTATAACTTTTTATGAACTTAACAGAAATTTCCCACTGGAGTAAGTTTTGTTTGTTTTTTTTGTTTTGTTTTTTTTGTTTTTTTTTTTTGTTTTTTTTGCACCATTCATAATACTTGAGAAGAGATCTGGCATTCTCTCTTCTCCAACCCACCCCCTGAAAATCCTTTTAACTCTCCATTATTTATATTTATAATCTATAGCTGCATCAACTACTAGGAATGTTGATCACTGTGCTGGGTCAATAAGTTTTTCTCAGAATCATTCTTGCACATTCATAAATCTACTATTCATCTGTGCATTGAATACTGTTGCCATATCTGGTCAGGTGATCCTGCTATTCATCTCCAGATTCTTGACAGAATCCAAAGAATGATCTGCAATGTAATCAATCTTGACTTGGCATCTCAAATTCAGTCGGTTTTTCATCAATGTGACATGGCTTCCCTCTGTTTTTTCTACAAATATTTTCACAGCAACTGCTCTGACAAGCTTTTTTCTCTGGTGCCCCAACCATATGAATTTATGAGTGCTACTAGGTTGTCATCTAGGTCCCACCCTTTTACTGTTGAAATAGTTAAATGTAACTTCTACTTTCTTTTCTCACACTTTCCACCTATGGAACTCCCTTCTATTTCTTTGCTTCCCTGATAACTACAATCTAAAAAAAACTAAATGCAGCATCAACTGTCATCTTCTATCTTCTTGAATCCCATTCATCTTTTATCCTTTCCTCAATACCCCTGTACCCAGTCTTTTCTCTTGCTGTAACCCTCTGCACACTAGTGAGAGCCCTGTCTTGCTTGGGGTGAAATGATAAAAAAACAATTTAACCCTGTCTTTGTGGGTTTTGTTTTTATAGCTAATTTTCAAGAAGGTTATAAACTTGACAGCTTATAAAAAAGATACATGTAAAAATTTGGTCTTCAAACATGTAAAAAAAAAACATGATGGTTACAAAACCAGTTTAAATAAAGTTAGCAAAATATAAAGAGATATTTACAAGAATGCCAAAAATGTTTGCTTTTAGCACATGTTTACAGTATAATTATCTAAACTTGGTATTTTTATATTTTCAATAATAAAAAAAATATGTTTTATACAATTTTTTATGTTTATTTTAGACATGTAAGTAATCTTTGGCAAGAAAAAATATTTAGATAATTATTAACCTTTGGTTTAAACTCTTAAAAAAACAATAAACTTTAATATACGGAATGTACATTTAATCTTTCAATAAATACTTTAACATTGTGGTGTTTGTGAAGAAAAACTTTAAAAATCTATATAAATTAAGAATTGGTAAGATGAACAAAGTAGATAGTAGAAAGAAAGAAAACGAGGAGGCGGAGGAGGAGACGTATTTCACAGGAGGATTTAGAGTTAAACTCACTTCAGTCTTCTCTTCATAAATATGTTTAGAGACATTTATGAAAACAACAAGGAAATTTTTACACTGAGTGAAATTTGCAGAGAAACATTTATCAAAACAACAAAATATTTTTACAATATACAAATTGTACAAAATACAATATGGGCCTTGCACAAAATTTCCCTTAATCACCTCAAACTATCAAAATAAGTTGACAGTTCTTTCAAAATACAAATTTGTTTTCACTTAGAAAACATTTAATATAAAACAAATGTTTTTCTTCAACAACAAAAAATGTTTAACAACTCTCTTTTAAAGCAACACTTGATAAGAATCAACTTCTTAGCAACTAAAGAAATTTCAGTCAGTCGAGTGCCATATGTGATACATGCTTTAGGCGATCACGTCTCGAAAGAAACATGACTGACTGGGCAGAAGATTACCCCGCAGTAGGTTGCCATTGCTTTCAGTGGTAGACTGGTTGCCAACCAAGGCTATAGAACCCAGTCTGTCCTATTATTTAACCCATAACCGGAGGGAAGAGAGAGATTAATACCTTTCCCAAGGGTATTTGTGCATAAGTGAATGCAAGGAATTCAACTGGAATTCAAACTCAGCCCCCCGATTTCTCATTTTGAGCCGATATCCACTGCACCACAATATACATCTTACTTTGAAAAGTTCACAATTCAAAATGTCAAAGGTTCTTTGAAAGTTGGCATTTGAAGAGAGTGGGATGAGATGAAGTTGACCTACCTCAGACAAAACTGCTTCTCCAGGTCTTTTTGACTAATACTCCGACTTTTGAAACAAGCGTTATTAAATTTGAGAGAAAAGACAATCAAATGAGATAAACTCATAGGTCTATAAAAGTCATTCATATAAGTGTTGTGGGGCTGAGGTAGAGATATTGACCCCACAAACAGTCAGAAATTGAGAAAGGCTGTAGGCTGGAATGTCAGCAGTGATTGGCAACGATTGGCAGGATCAGCTCAGGCTGGAATGTCATTGACAGTAATGTCGTCAGCGTCTGGAAGAATGACACAAGCTAAAAAGTTGTTAGTGTCTGGCGTAAACAGCACAGACCGTAATGTCATAAGTAGTCATAAGGAACAGCACAGACTAGAAACGTAACCTGCAGAAATCAGGTCTCGGCTGCAATTGAATGTAGTCCAAGGAGGACAGACTCAGCTGCATGGGTTAGCACATGCTTCACTTCTTCTGCAGGATTCGACCGTGGTTAAATGAGATTACTGCCAGCTAACATGTTCAAAACCCTGGCAATTAGACTTGAACAGTCGTCTCCTTTGCCAGATGAACCACTGGTAACAAGATCTCAGGTGGATTAGACCATTCTACCTCTGAAGCAGAGTCAAACCTAAAGTGAGACCAGCTGCTAACTAAAACATGATCACTCTAGAAATCAACTCCAGGTAGCTGGATCACAAACAAAGCATATGCCTAGCTGGAGTTGGCTGGAGAGTTGAGTATTTAAGAGCCCAAGGAAGAGGCATTTTTCAGTGAAAGTGAAGCTGATTATAAGGTTTCAGCTGTTAACAACATCCCCTGGTTGCTGATTTTTGGTGGAAAGGGAAAGGTGAGGTAAAGGTCACCCCTTTGTTTAAATTATGACAAGTGGGAGTAGCAAGCTGCTACATACAAATAAAATTCATATGTTTAGAAAAAATATTCACATATTCATTCTAGAAGATCTTTCTTTAACAGCAACTGTAGTAGTAGTAGTAGTAGTAGTAGTAGTAATAGTAGTAGTAGTAGAGGACTTTTATCATCCTAAGTCACAACATTGTCACTCAGGTTGTCAAATCCTTTCTTCTAGGTGACACTTTACATGCCAGATACAGTCAATACTTACAGCAGCAACAGCAGACTTTACATGCCTGGTACAGTTGTTGAATTTTCAAACTCTGATTGCTCAGAAAATTCAACCTTTTGCACACACTCACAACTATTCAAATATTTCTTCACATATTTAAAGTAACCAGTAACAAAACTTTTTTCAATAAACATTAAGCTAACCTTAATGCAAACATCTTAGGAAACCAAAAGGATACAACGTCAAAATTTTGGAGCAATCAAAAAACAAAAAAATTGACAGGAGTTTTCGAGCCTTTTTCCTGATTAGATGCTTGGATACAGATATGAGTTAATTTCAACTTTTGAGGAGATAGGAAAAGAGGAGAGAAGTCGAGTCAGGATGTTTTGTTCTTTCTTATGATCTTTCTCGCTTTCTTAGCGACATAATCTTTCTCTTTCATCATTTCCTGCGCTGTTGAACAGACATAAGAAATGAACATCAACAGTCAGCAGCACACTAAAACTTTGAAAGTCAGTCAAGTTACTTTTTTTTTCCTATCATTATTTTCTTCCTTTTCACTCTGCCTATACAACTCGACTCGCTATTTAGAAAGATAAACACGAAGGCTCTGTGCTAAAACAATTACTATTATCTTCCAAACCACCTGTTGATTTAAACTATGCTTATACAAACTTTCATGTAAAAACTTTAATTTTATTCCTTTCAACCAAAGAACTTTTTAAATGTATTCCTTTCACAGAAAAACTATTATTGCATTTGCGGAATAATAAATTCCAACTGTTTATTGATATATATATATTTATGTCAGAAAACTTGCTATTGTTTACCATTTATTTGTTTAGTTATTCATTTCTGTTGGTTTTCAATTCTTATGCAATAGGGGGTTTTCAGCTATGAGTAGCATAAAGCCAATATTGATAAATATGGTCAGGATCCCTATACAGTCAATCCTTCTCTACCTGGGTGATCTGTGCATTTTCGTTCAACTCTTCTTCACCCTGGTGAGGTCAATCCTTCCTAATGTTGCAGTCAAAATTTCTCCTTTTACCTAACAAACACATGAATCATTCAAAATCAGCTTATAAACCAACATTAGGATGCATATACTTTTTATCCACATTGGTTAAAATTTCAAGAGTGATTATTCAATCAATCCACTCTTGTTTTAGATCAAATTTGTATGGTTTTTGATAATATCAAAGCTGAACTCACACTTTAAAATTTTGCTTTTATAGCCTTTATTTTTTTAGATTTTGATGTACAATTTTTATTCATTTTTTGGCAAACCTGAAGGAGACTACCGCCACCTTTTAAATTTGTTGTTTTTATTTTTTTTTTACTTTTTTCAGTGCAGTTTTATCAATTATTGCATAAAGTTTCTGATTATCAAAATAAATTTGGAAAAATTTCAATAGTTAAACAATTTTAGGGGGGCTCAGTTTCTCATACAATGTCTGAGTTGGAGTTAGGCTAGATCCAGGGAAATTTCGCAAAGGATTCAGTTGTTGAATATGCTCAAACAGAAAAGTTAATTGCACAGGAATGATTTACTATAAGGATGTATGAAAAACTGAGTGCCCCCTTAAAATTGTTTAAATATTGAAATTTTTCTAAATTTTTTTTGTCAATCAGAAAGTTTAGAGTTTAAACGATAAGACTTCAGTGAAAAAAGTAAAAAAAAATTGATAATCAACAAATTTACAGGTGGTGGTAATGTCATACTGGTGAGTGGTTCCAAAATGGAGGATTGATTTACTATAATGTTGTATGAAAAACTGACCACCCCCTCCATTTGTTTAAATATAGAAATTTTTCCAAACATTTTTTGTCAGTCGGAAAGTTGTAAATCGATAAGATTGCACTGAAAAAAGTAAAAAGAAAAAATGAAAAACAACTAATTTAAAGGTGGTGGTAGCTTCCTTCAGGTCCACCCATTTTTTTTACATAAACCATCTGGCTTCATTTCTTTGCAAAGAAACCATGTTATTCTTCTTAATTTTTCATACAATTTAATACTATCATTTTTAATAAAGTAGTTTCTGTTGTAAAATGTTTTATCACATATAGATGAGATTACAAAGCAAGATCTAAACATATATTAATGGCCAAAGTTTTTGGCACGAATGGGGACTTGCAATAAAGATGTATTTAAGATAACAAGCTGTGTCATGATTTCAAAAATACAAGAGTTTCTCTATTCATTTTTATACAGTTCCAACATTTTAATTATTTTTTTCTCATACAATTTTAATATTATCATTTTTATTAAAAGTTATTTTATAACAGATTCAAAATATAGCAGACATATTATTAGAACATATTTTATTAATTAATCAGTTTCAGACAAAATAAAAACCTCCTTTTATTGAATATTATTAGTAAGATATGATATCACAGTTTAGTGGATACCAACTTAAAATAAAATTACAATTTATGAAGAAAGATAAAAAATTACACAGCATATAAAGCATAAAATCATTAACATGCAAAGTCTCAGCTTTGTTTATGCATATATAGTCATTAAGTTATTAGAAATTTTAAACTCTTTTCAAGTAACACGCTTTACAATAGAGTTGAGTATTTTCTGTTAAATGTTTGTTCAAATTTTGTGTCTACTACTATTGTTCACACACCTGGTATAACATATTAAGTAGCTAGTCTGCAGTCAAAGTAAAAGTCTGAGTTGGAGTTAGGCTAGATCCAGGGAAATTTCTTATTTCCTGTTATCAAGAAATTACAGAAATTGGGGTTCTATCAAACATTAAAATATCAGGTTGGAACAAAATTAAAGGAAAAATAATTTTTGTAAAACACCTCAACAATTTCTGAAATATAACATCTTGGATTTATACTTTATCTACTTACTTCTTTTCCTTTTCTTTTTGTGAACAATTTTAATATTTATACAAAACCAAGTTTTCACCCCTGCCTCAACCTTCCAAAATATTTTCAGTCATCTGTAACAATTTTATGAATTATAGTAATTATTTTTAATGCATATTATATGAAATTGGCTAAAAAATAATTTCTGATCATGAGTCCCATAATCTCTTTAGGTTATCATATTTACTACAGCTATAACAGTAGGTGTTTCTTGTGCAAGATAGCCTGATGGTACACATCCCGCTTCAGGCTAAGTGTAACTCGTTTTCCTTCTCTTAGACTAGCTTCTATACAAAAGAAGAGAGTTAAGTCTATATAACCCACAAGTAATGTGGGTGCCGATATAGTATGTGGCCTAACTTTTGAATATGGCCTACAAAATTCTGTCATTGGTATAGTATGTCAGTCAGTTAAATGCCATACGTGATACACGCTTGGGCAATCATGAATCTTTTGAGACATGACTGACTTGCCATTACTTTCTGCAGTAGACTGATTGCCAGCAAAGGCTATAGAACCCAATCTGTCCTGTTATTTAACCCATAACTGGAGGGAAGAGATTGATTAATACCTTTCCCAAGGGTAATGCAAGTGAATGCAAGGAATTCAACTGGAATTTGAACTCGGCTCCCCGATTTCTCATTCCAAGCCGATATCCACTGCACCACAATGCACATCTTTATAGTATGTAGCCTACCTTAAAAAGCATATTATAAGGAATTATTATAACTGCCTGGTAGGCGTAAGGATTAGGGTTAGTAGTAGGAAAAATAATTAGTTTCAATAGACCAAATACTTATATCTATAAATATACTCTTATTGAGGTAGGATACATTCAAACTGGGTAGGCTACATACTATACCAGAATTAAAGAAGTAGGCCACACACTATACTGGCAAAAAAGATGTATTCATGCCTTTTCCAAGTGTATTAGTGTGAAAAAGTGAACAAAACAGACTCAGTCATAATTTGAACTTTGCATACTAATTTCATTTTCTGCACCAATACTTCCACCTCATCTTCATTTCCCAAATATTAATATTTGAGAAATTAATTAAATGTTTATAGTTTTATTATAAAAATTTTAGAAGTTTAATTAAATCAACTGCTTACAATTTATCTCTGAATTTGAAACAATTATATATTTATGTTAGTCTGTGTGCAAAAGAACAAGAATGTAGGTTTTGTACATGTTGGGGTTGCCAAATGATGTGGGGTCACTCACAAAGTACCAGCATGTTCACAGGAATAAAAATATATGCAGAATCAACACTGAAAGCATATAAAATTGTAAATTAAATTCATACAATTTTATTTATTTTTGTGTACTAGTGTATGTGTATTTTTGTTATATGTATTTTAAGGTTGTATATGATAACTGGAAGAAAGTCACTTTGTATTATAACAAGTAATATGTTGAAGATAGGGGATGAATGTCTTTATTGTCCAATGGTCAATAATGAAGAGAATGAGTTCAGCATTTTTGTTGTGAAGTCCATTTTTAGGAAGGAAATATTTCCATTGCATTCTGGGAGAATTTTTATTATACTGGTTTTATTTTTTTAACAAAGTTTTAATGTTATTTTTTTAATTATAATATTCATTATTATTATCTTATATATTTACTTATTAATAACAATAATAATAATAAGATAGAAAAACATGAAATGGAACCATAACAACACGCCACGACCTGCCTTAGGTCTCCCCGCAGACTTGGTTGGTAGTGTGACCAAAGCAGAAATCGAAATATGATGAAAAATGACATAATAATAATAATGTCCCTACAAGATAAAGTAAAAATAAATATCTTGTGTATGAATTTTTGAGATGATGAATTATTATTACTTGCTATTTTGTTTAGATTGTTGTTCTAAAAACAGTCAAGATATAGAGATTGGTCAAAATGAATTAATTATTAATGTGTTCAAAAAGTAACTTAGAAACATGTTATCTTTCAAATTAAATTTTTTTAGTGTAGTTAACTTCAAATAAATGTTGACTGCCTGATGTACAGTTAATTTAAAATATCAGGTTGGAACAAAATAAGTAGCCATTTTGAGCCACCAACTTTAAAATGTCATAACTCATAAAATATTAAATTAGCAGAAAAGGTCTCATCATTTTACAGTTGAAATGTTTAGATGCAATTGTAAGTTCTATGCTAACATTTTCTTCTACTTCTCATTTGTGAAACTCTCTTCCAGCTTCTTGCTTTCTTGTTAATTTTGATCTTCAAAAATTTAAATGCAATGTCAATTTTTATCTTCTATCTTAATTCTAGTTCTTTTATTGTCTTCTCTCCTTAATAGTATATTTTCTCATATTCTCTAAAACTCAGTAACCTCTTGCATCTTAATAGTTTTATTGACTTGCTTGGGGTTAAATGATTAAACAAAAAACCAAAAATAAATCTCATACATATCTTAGTCATTAGAACTGATGCAATATTATCAATGATCTGGCAGTGAATTTATTCTATGATGATAAAAAAAATGGGGTCACAGGATCAACAAACTGCTGGAAGACATTTTCAGTCTGGTCCAAACAGTAACTGTAAAAAGATTCGACATTAACTGAAGATAAAAAAGAAAAAGAGAAGAAAGGATTGACATTCTAGATATTATCTTTAACATTGATAGTGTATCAGGTTAAAATAAGTAGTTATTTTGAGCCACTAACTTTAAAACAACATAAATCAAACAACTTTGTTAGACAAATGTTTCTTCAGAATTGATGCAATGTTATCAATGATCTTGCAGTAAATTTATTCCATTATAATAAAAACTGGGGTCATAGGATTGAGAGACTGCTGGAAGACATTTTCAGTCTGGCCCACATTGGCATTCACTTGCTGGAGCATATATGCAATGAAGGCACTGACAAAATGGTAATAGGGATGGCAGGTCTAACGAATAGGGAAGGGTGAGGCAGGACTTCAGAAACTAATTGCAACAGATTTTGCTCGGTGTATAAGGTCTTGCATTATCCTGCTGCAGAATAGGCCCATTTCTCTTTCTACCACTCCTGAGAAAAAATGTTTGCACATTTCATTCATCTGTTCCAAATCATGAGAACAAGACTCTTCCACGGTGGTCTGATCCAGCGCCACAGAATTTTTTTTTTTGTTTTTTTTTAATCACATCACCCCAAGCAAGGTGGTAAGGCCACTGGTGTGCAGGGGGCTACGTAAGAGTGAATAGATTAGAAGAGAGAAAGCCGGAAACCACATCCTAAACAGGGAACAAGGGATGAGCCTCTACACCTGTTCAATAGACATGGGTGATTACCCCTAAACTCCCAGCCAGGGCAGTGCTTTCTGACCCTCACTATCTTATCAACATTTGTTTTTTTTTCTACCTACATTTATATATGTTACAAATTAAACTAACCACAACTGATTATTAAAGGATGAAAATATGTATGGATTTTGATGTCATTCTGGGGTCTTTTTGTTTTTGTCCAAATCAGTGAATTTGTTTTGCTCATGCTAAATATAAAAAAAAAACACTATAGCATTCACTGTTTGTTATCTATAATGTTGAATTGTTGTGGCCTGTTAGGGCCAGGAAGAAAAACACGAAAAGACGAAGATTGGTTGAACTAGTGTATTGAAATAACAGAACATATATACAAAATAAGAGTGTTATTAGTCAGCAGATAGAAATGTTCATTCGAGCTGTCAAGTTACATTGTGTCTCGACTACCTCCCCCAGGAAGTCTCGCAGGTTAGTATTCATGAAGGAGGAAGAGATAATTCCAATGTAGATAGGGCACCATAACATGAATGTATTAAAATTATTCAACTTTTTAACAAGAAAAATTCTGTTAAAAATTGCCACAAAACATTGTTGATTTATTTAAGATGGAATAATCTATTATGACATGTCTCTAATTTGTATTTAGATACATTGTATTTATTTTCAACTAGCAGTATAGCCTGGCATTGTTCGGGTGTAATGAAAGCTTTAAAACTAATCCATGGTCCTGGAGCTCAGACTCTTTGGATATTGGCACAAACGACTAAAAAGCAATAGTTATTTCCAGTTAAAGTGAAACCGTAGACTGAAAGAAAAATGAATGGATGTAAGTCAAATTTTCATTTCCTGGTATCGATATAAAATAAGTTTTTTCGTCATAAACTGAATTTTGAAGGCTAAATAAGTCCTCTGAGTAAATGGTATCATGGCTGAGACTAAGAACTACAATTATACCTACTTAGAGCCAAACCCAAAGCAAAAACAATACAGACATACAGGCAGATAAACAGACACACATACAAACATCTTGCCTTTTATATATATATATATATTATCGATTTTCTGCACTATTGTAAGAACTGCAACCATGAAACTTCTGAATATCGTTTCTTATGTCTTTGTCTATGAGTGTATCAAATTTGATTAAAATCGGACCACTCCTTCTATAATCCAATTTTTCGATTAGCGATTTTCAGTATTTATTAAGGGTACCTCGACACAAAACCTAGCTAAGAACACTTGCAGACGCTTATAGTACAATTGTGTAAATTTTCAAGAAAATTGGTTTAGCTGTTTCGGAGTCTATAGGTAACGGACACACACAGACAAAGTTCCATTTATAAATAAGTTTAGATTTAGATTTTTAGTAGAATTGTTCACCTGTATTGTATATGATTCATTATTGTACATAATTAAGTTAGAATAAAATTTGTATTTTATATACTATTTTATGAAAATTGAAATGTGGTAGAGTCATAGATTTTGGAGGGGCAAGAAACCCTTGCATCAATCCTGGTTTAACAAGGTTGTTTCATTACAGCACCACCAAATTGTCAGAAGGATGAAATGAAGATTTAATTGATTAAATTGTATTATTCTTTGTTGCCAACCACACAGTTATTTAATAGTTGTGATATTTTACATTAAATTTGCACTGTTCGTTTTTAGCTCTGTTTTGTGTGTGAAACCAACAGGACAATAGCTTTAAAAGATTAAAGCATTGATTTGTAAATTTAGTGGCATAGCAATTGTGAGTTCAGTCCTTGGGCCAGGTACTCAGACACAATGGAAACAATGTTAAAAATAACCTAGCAGTATTAAAAAAATGAACAAGATAGTTCTAAATATGGAAAGTAGAATCAACCCCATATACTAAATAATGGTTTCAGTTTTAAATTCCTTAAAAGTTACCCAGATTGGCAGACACCCAAAGAAAGTTGGAGTTAACAGTGATTGTGACATTGTAATAATAACAACAAAGAGGAGGACTTTAATCCAACTGTAAATAATCTTCTTAGCATTTCTGGAAAGAACAAGAACAACCCTTTGAGAAAAATTATTCACTCTAATCTTTTTCTTCTTTAAATGCTTGACAAACATGTTTCCTATACAAATCTCTAAGTTTGTTGAAAAATCCATCCATGAGAAAGGGCATTTTCTCATGACATTTTATGTTATTGTTAATACAACCTTTATTGCTTACATGTATTTTCTTTCTGTAATTATTAACACTCTCTTGGTTCTCTAATTCATTGATTGTGTGGAGACAGAAAACCCAAATTAAAAGGAATATTCAATGGCAAGTATCTTACCCACAAAATACAACACAAATTTCAAGAAAAATCAACATGAAAAGAAAGGTTTTGTAGATAAATACAAAGTAGAATCACATATTTCATACATACACAATAAACAATTTTTTAGTTTCTTATTTGTTATGGTTGTAAAATAAGTTCAAAGAGGTTGTTTAAGTGAAATGTGATTGTTTTAGAAAAAAAATAAAAAAATGAATGATCAGAGAAAAAAGTTCACTTATTGTATGTTAATTTTGAGGTATCAGCTGAAGTGTTGTTGTTGTTGTTTGCTCTTTATTGTCCAGTTGGGGTCTCAGACTGAGTGACTGCTGGTCTGCCACTGAAAACATTAATTAATAACTAATTCAATTATGTGATCAGCTCTGAGCACAAGCTTATTTTTTTTCAAGAACCATAAACACAGGTCATTGAAAGTTCAATTGACTTTTTGTTCACTTAATTTATTTTGAATCTTATTTTTTAGTAATTTGTACACAAATTTTTTTAGTAACTCTGATCTGATTTTATGTGTATGTATTTTCTACATTTGTGGGCTTCAGCTAATCATTGTAAAATATAGGATTTTGTATCTTATAATTGTATGTTCAACTACCAAAACATATGTTTCATTTCATTAGCATAATTTATTAATGAAAAGGATTTATCAACATTCATTTGTCAGTGACAATTTCCTGACAGTCTGTATGCCTTTTTAATGGCCCATCTTTTTCATTATATTTATGTGATTAATTTTTGAAATGTTGAATTTTTCCATTATAAAATACCATTTCAATTCCTATTAAGCCAGGTATCCTTCAATATTAAAACTTTTAAAAACCACATTTATTTCTGCTGTGAAAATGAATTGTAACACTATTTTGGTTGCTGGTAATTTATAATAATGGCTTTTGGATAAAAAAAATGATATCCTGATAGATTATTATAGAAGGGGTTAAACATATAAAGAACAACATACTGATAAATAATTCACCCCTAGAGAATCAAAAAATCTAAAACGAATCAAATGACCAGCTAAGAACAATACTTAATTTGTGCAACGAGCAAGGTGTTGACAAAATTCTGAATGCCAGTTAAGAGGTGAAAAGGTTACTTAAGAAACGTTCTGATGTGACCCAAAGGCTGAAACTAGGTGTCCCATGTCTGATTCTGGACAGGAATATAAAACTGACTTGGTGAATCTCCCCACAGAGGTATCAGAATTGAAAACAATAGATACTAACTTATTTTGATAAAAACGCATGGCAAACTTTTGACAATCTGCTGAATGATTATTGCCATTATGTAAGCTACGAGATTTATCCTGAGAAAGTATCTGTTGTGGCCTTGTTGGGGTCAGAAATAAAGACACAAAAAAGTAACAGAGTAAACAAATATATCTAACAAAGACAGTAGTACAAACATATACCAATGAGAGATTATGAGCATGACTGTTAGTTCAGCTGTCAGAGTTATCTACTGAAATAGATTCCGCTCTCACTCTCTGCTCTATACAAAGCAGAACTTCTGCTTATATATAGTTTGGGAGAGTTCATGTGTCATATGGGTAAGTTACCATAACTATCCCCCTGGTCGAAGGGGTAGAAGGTCAATTGTTTATTCAACTTTCAGACCAGAAAGAAGAAAAAATTACCACTGGTATCAATTCACTTATGAGGTGATGGCTTTTGGAACAATAGTTTTTTATTATTAGAAAAGAGATTAAGAAAGAAGCTACCTGCAACCACTGTGAAGTATTGGTGGGAGATGCTGAGAGGAGGGGACAGAAGGTGTTTGTGGAGCAACTACAACCATCACCTGAGAAAAAGAAGAGACTTCCAAATTGGGAAATAATTAATTTTTCAGGTCTAAAGGCAATGAAGATGACAGGTGGGATTTTTTTTTTATCATATCATCCCAAGCAAGGTGGTAACGCCACTGATATGCAAGAGGCTACGCAATAGTGAGAAGATTGGAAAAGAGAAAGCTGGAAACCACATCCTAAACAGGGAACAAGGGATGAGCCTCTTAACCTGTTCTATAGACGTGGGTGGGGTGTGAACCGGGCGATAGATAGATCTATCTACTCTAATTGAAAAAAAAAAAAACAAAGTGAAAAGATTGGAAAAGAGAAAAAATAAATAAAGGAATTACAACCAGAATTTGAGTTAGAAAAATAAGTATTTTTTTTTTATCATATCACCCCGAGCAAGGCTACGTAAGAGTGAAAAGTTTGGAAAAGAGAAAGCCGGAAACCACATCCTAAACAGGGAACAAGGGATGAGCCTCTTAAACCTCGTCTATTGAACAGGTTAAGTGTGAACTGGGCGATAGATAGATCTATCTATTCCAATTATTACCAATTACTCAACTGCATCATACCCCCATGACAGTTCTTGACAGACACCAATATGAATGCACAAATTGAATTAAAAAAAAGACAGGCAGAAAAGCCAGGAGAGAGATTGCTCAAGATCATTCCAGCTGCCGACTACTAGACAACACACATGACTGGAACTCTAACATTAGCCTTGTGCCAAACTTACCAAGTCAACTAAACAAACTTCACTAAATCTACAAGCCAAATCTTACCAGCTTAACCAAGTGTTACATCCAATTTAGGAATAAATTTGCTTAACAAATACCTGCCTGCTAGCAACTACTAAAAAATCATTGTATGCCATACTTGATATAAAAATAGTATTTTTTTATATTACTTTCAGTGTTATTTTTTTTTAACTGTTCATCTTTGCTCTTCTTGGACCAACCCAATACAAGAATACCTACGATGACTTGACCTTGGCTTTCTTATGATCAACCTAATCATAACATAGAGTAAGGCAGGTCAAAGAGATCACTTCATTGATCAATCATAGTATTGGGCATCTTGGATGACCAAGGAGTGTATAGAGCTATATATGGTTCCCATAAACCATAAGCTTGACACAGAAGGCATTACAAATGAGCCAATGACTGTGAATGTGTAGCTGGGAGAGACATACCAAGGTCTACATTATGGAATATAATGGCCATCTTGAGAGTTCCCCTAACAGAGGATGCTACTCTACTTATCTGAGTCCCCTTGACAAGCATGCAGCGCTATTTTTCTTGCTATTCTATCGCGATAAAATTTTATACTATGTAATCTATAGAGTTTACTAGGGCTGCATGTTTGTATGTACTTGAGGTTTGTGTATATTTACATTTGATAAACAAACAAGATAGAAACATACAAAAACTTAAATTTCAACCACAGACCATTTATTCTCCTTTTTATAGTGACTGCTGTGAAACAAAGCTCTGAATGTCCCTTCAGTATGTCTGTTTTCTTTCTCTTCATTTAGAAGTTAGAGTAAGTAAGTGCAAACATCATATTCATGGTCTGACTCAAATCAGCCGAGCACAGTTTGAACAACTTATGGTTTGTACTTAATTTATCACTGGGAAATTTAAACATGGTTATGAAACGTCTGTTTTCTTCTTCTTTGTTTTTCATAGCATTAAACATGTCAACTTTTGTGGCAAAGAAAGTGTATATGCGGGGAATTTTACTGCACTACTTTATTCAAAAGAAATCTGTAGCTGAAGTTCACAGAATTCTTTCTGAGATGTATCGCGACCATGCTCTGTCAAAAACAACATGCAGAGATATGTTTAGATGCTTCAAAAATAATGATTTTGATGTTGAAGATAAAGAATGCTCTAGCACACAAAAAAAGTTTGAAGATGAAGAATTGGAGGCAATACTTCATTAAGACCCATGTCAGGCACAAGCTGAACATGCATAATCATTAGGAGTTGATCACACAAGAGTTTTGAAATGTTGGAAAGCCTTAGGAATGATTCAAAAGCAAGGACATTGGGTGGTGTATGAGTTGAAGCCAAGAGACATTGAACAATGTCTTGTCATGTGTGAACAGCTGCTTCAACAGTAGAAAAGAAATGTTTTTTTGCATTGTATTATGACTTATGATGAAAAGTGGATATACTAATATAAACCTAAATGCAGAAGATCATGGGTTAATACCAGCCATGTATCAACATCAGGGGCAAAGCCACTGATGTTTGAAGCTTCTGGTGTTTGAGCCATGGTTTGAAGCTTTCTGTTTGAAGCTTTCTGATGTTTGAGCCATGGTTTGAAGCTTCTACTCTGCAGTTGGTTAAATCAGCTGAGTGTAATTTATTATGATCTGCTCAAACCAACTGAAACCATAATGAGAGATCACTATTGACTACAATTGATGTGTTTGAGTTGAGCATTGAAGAAAAAAATAGCCATTATACGAGCAGAGACACAACAAAGTGATTTTGAAACATGATAACATTAGGCCACATGTTGCAAAATGGGTGAAAACCTACTTGGAAATGCTTAAATGGGGAGTCCTAGCCGACCCACTATATTCATCAGACATTGCTCCATCCGATTATCAATTTTTCTGATCAATGGCACATGGCCTGACTGAGCAGCTCTCTCATTCTTATGAAGATGCCAAAAAATGGGTTGATTTGTGGTTAGCCTCAAAAAATGTGTTATTTTTCTGACATGGAATTCAAATGCTGCCAGAAAGATGGGAAAAAGTAGTGGCTAGCAATAGACAATACTTTCAGTGACACATTTCTTACTAATTTTTGTAAATTAAACAGTACTTTTCATAAAAAATCAGCAAGAACTTATTCAAGGTCCTAATATATATCTGCAGATCAAAAGATTTAGCCCTGACAAGTGATGACATCATAACGATGTCCTCAAGAAACTTCAATGTCAACATGAACTTCCTCATGTAAGCGACAAACTTCTCTGCATTAATCCTACTAATGCTTTATCTCTACCCCAATCTCAGGCACTTTACAATGAAAAATATGCTTGCCAAAATATTTTTTTATCAGTAAAGTACTGAAAAAACAACAACCTTGGCACTAAGCATTATCACAACTCAATATTATATATATATATATTGGAGGCCATGTACATCAAATCAAAACAACCAACACTCAATAAAATCAACTTTCAAACAGGAAATAACATATTACATTGCATTTGACTACATGGTTTTGTTGTCATTTTGCGCTATCCCGTGGTGTGACACCATAAAACCGCATCGCAAACTTAAGAACTGCGTTTATTATTTTTGGTAACTATTGCCATTGCCAAGCGGAGTTTTATGTCAACACAAAATAAAATCGTCGGTGATGGTGGATTTTATAATATTTCAGTTTAAACAACCTTTCTGAAGATGGCTCATGTGAGCCGAAAGCTTAGAAGAAAACCAATAAATAATTATCCAAATGTTGGAGAATTTTTGTCTTTATTTTCAACTGAAATTAAAGCAAAAATACGACATTTAGAACGGCTCATGATTAAACATAATAGACATTCATTGTCTCTTATATTTAATAGCATATGTTTAGAAAATATATATATATATATATATATATATATATATATATATATATATATATATAATAAATACACAAATAAATATGGAATGAAGAAAATATTTGCATCGTTCAAAACATTAATTTAAAACATATTACTATAAACATCATTTTAATGGGTATGTGTATTGGAATTGCTATCCTATTTTTTGTTTTCTTAAATAGGGAAATTATTAGCCACCAGTTCAGATTGCAAAGTCTGATACACATAATATAGATTGATCAGCCATACAATATTAGTTTTGGCTGCCATGTTATATCATGTGTTGGATTACCAACCCTGACAATAGCCACAGACAATGCAAGATTTGAAAATCTCTTTTTCTTATCTCTTTGACTTTTGGAGCAACAACATATATTTCTTTTCACTCTGATAGACACAGCCTGAAGATAGTATTGAACTGTTCACAATTTCAACTTCGTTTCTTTCTTTATCCTTCTGTAATATCTTTTGTTGATACATTTATTAATTATTGTTTGCTTTAATTCCATGTCCTCTGTCCTTTTTTACCCAGACTCACATGAGTCTACCAAATTAACAGAAGGTATAAAATTATAATACTCTCCATTTCTGCAAAACATGTCACATAATCTCTGAGATATAATACTTTAGATCATTTTATTTCTTTTAAGTCTATAGTGATGGTGTATTGTGGTGCTGTGAATATCAGCTTCTCCCTCCATCTATGGGTTAAATAGCAATACAAATTGGGTTCTACAGCCTTCATTCTACTGCAGGAAAATCTTCTGCTCAGTCAGTCATGTTTCTTTCGATGACTTGATTGCACAAGTGTGTATCACATATGGCACTTAACTGACCATAGTGACTGTCTCATTAAATTTTGCAGCTAAAGAAAAACTGATTACAGGCTTGGGTTCAACTTTCTTAAATTTTATACAGATGTCACTTTTAGAAGGGAATTCATGAGGCCTTTTTCAGTGGCAGACTAAGTTTAATAATATTGTTTGCCTGGAGAGAACTATAATGCTATCATTTAATTTCATAATGAATAAATAAAATTTTCAAAAATATATATTGCAAAAAGGATACAGTTAAAATCTTTGCAGAAAAAAAATGTGTATTTTTTAAAAATTACAGTGTACCTGGATTGTACATATTACTGGCAACAGATACCAAACGTAAATACAGAATGTTATAATTTATTTTTTAATTTCAAGTAATTGGTTGATATTTTTAGATGGCTTACTAAACAATTTACACCTTCACAAACAGTTCAAAAGCACATTGCATGCAGTTCTCTATATTAAGAGCACTTGTTTGTGTTCAAATGATTCTTCAAATCTGCCAATAATTCATTTAAAAATTTCTTTTCAATGGATAGCAACATGTATGAATGAAAATTCTCTTCAGATAACAAATTTCTTAAACTTGTCTTTATGATCTTTAGTTTTGAAAATGTCCTCTTATATTGGACTTGAGTAACTTATAATGTACAGAGAACTTTGGCACTCTGACATGGTGTAATAAGCTTGTCTCGCTAGATCAATTTTGACTGAATAGTGAGTTCAGTTTTCACTGGGTAACCCATATGTTTGGTCTTGTGCCACATCTAGACTACACTTAGTAAATCACAATGTACAAATGATTTTATATAGTTTTATTTCTTTTTATTATTTAACAGTTGTCTGTTTTTGTTTCTTTATTTCATGTTTATTTGATATAAGGGGCCCACCCCATCAGGCATCCATTTTTTATTGGGAAAGCTGATGCTAGTCCATTGAAAAAAAAAGCCTGTCATGAACTCCTGCATTTCTTTCCAGTTTATGCACTTTTTTCACTGCTGGGATGGCTAAATTAGTAATTTTTATTTTATCATTCTAAATAACTTTTTGATGAATAGTACTTCATGGTTATGACTATTGCCAGGCAACAGTTTAGTTATGTAAATAAAATAAAATCTAGCATCTGTAAATTTCAATTAAAAAAATTCACCAAGCACCTTTTTTCAAATTTTCAAAAATTTAAATCTAATGTCAATGTTTATATTAATTCCTGTTCTTTTATTGATCTCACTCATTAATAATATTTCCTTTTTCTCATATTCTCTCACAAAACTAAGAACTTGTGCAGAGCCAATGCAGCGGTTTCATGCCCACTTCCCAATCAATGATACCACCCATCAAAATCTATGATACATCTACTACATCTCAATTTTCATAAGGTAGCATTCATATGAAACAAAAGTTTTATTTTAACCTAATTATGTACAATAATGCAATATAGGTGAACAACAGGAAAATTGCAAATAAAAATAATGTATCTAAATACAAATTAGAGACATGTAATAATAGCCCATTCCATCCTATGTATAATAATGGATCATATGCAATATAGATGAACAGTTCAACTAGAAAAATTGAAAATAAATACAATGTATCTAAGTACAAATTCAAGAGACATCATAAAAGATCATTCCATCTTAAATAAATCAACAATGTTTTGCGGCATTTTTTTATATCAACTTGAGATTTTTCTTATTAGAAAGTTGAATAATTTTAAAATTAGGGGTTTCATAGTAGAGGTTTCATAGTAGAGGTATCATAGTAAAATTAGAGGTTTCATAAGTAGTATGTAATGGCCCTGCACTAGTGTTTTGGTGGTTTTATTTATATGCAGAATAGTCATTCATATTCTGTATATTTTCTGAATAGGATTTTCAAAACTTGACTGTACATTGTGCAATAAACAAAAAGTTTCAATAACAGAACAGAAATATAAAGGTAGAATAAGCCTGAATTTTGATTAAAAAATGTTCATTAATGCTTAATATATATGAGTAACTGGGCTAAGTGTATTAACAAGAATAGAGATTAGATTAAAGGAATAAATAAAACATTTTAATTATGAGACTAAGGATTTAGTGATATACATTTAGAAATGGGGAATGCAAAAAAATTATTTAAATAAAAACATAGATACCATAGAAAATTATTGGTTTATTTTGAAATGGCATTCATGTAACCAGAGCATAAAAATAAGGAATACAAAAATAGCAGATAAAATTTTTAAAAAAATTCATATAAATAAAATATTTATTAAATGAAATTAAAAATAATGCATATAGCTTTTTTTTCATACTGTTTTTTGATCTTTTTATTTTTTTTTAAATTATATTGTTTTTCTATGTGTGAGTGTATTTACTTTATAAAGGTGATATGAAATTATTCAATATGCTAAATATTCCAATCTTAACCTCTTCAAGTCTAGGGTTGTTATCTTTCCTACATATCCTCATACTGTACCCTCTATCCTGAATGGCTCTTGGGCCTTATACTGGGTGAAAATTATATATATATATATATATATATATATATATATATTTACTAATTTTCGTGAAAAAAGTGAAGGCAAAATTAGTGTGTGTATATATATATATATATATATATATATATACACACACACACACTAATTTTACCTTCACTTTTTTCACAAAAAATATATATATAGTCAAATTGGCGATTGTTTATAACCATTTCGTCAATCTTCATTAATTTCCATAATATATACGTATATATATTACATTGCCATCTTTCTTTGAATCCATTCTTAAAGAATCTAACTTTACTCTGGTAAAAAAATGGTTACCTAATGTTCTGTAATGTTACCTAATGGTCACTCTGGTAAAAAAAATGGTTAGTGAACATTAGGTTTATAAGTTTCAGAAATTCAGTTGACATAGGACACAGTGGATATAGACGTAGGTTAGTTCCTGTGACTTGACCCAAAGAGTTGTGAGTTCAATACCAGGCTACAGAAGTGGTGAACAAGTGGGTTAGAGGGAAATAACTCATGACTACCAATGATATATCCCAGTGATTGTAATAAAGGGTTCGGTTTGAAATTCCTAGCATATCTGAAGAAGGACAAAAAATACGATGGTTTAAACGTCATACAAATAGCAGCAAAGATGAGAATAGTCTGAATTATGTAAATAGTGTAACTATTAACTCATCTCAGAAATAAATAAATACCAGAGTTTTTGCCTATTTTTATTCAATCTCTGACTTAAAAGCTTTAATAAGTGAAACATGTTAGATTGATATACATTTTCTATTTGTTCTTTATTTTATCATGTATATATATATATATATATATATATATATATATATATTAATAATTCATATGTACACCTTTATAATGAAACAATCATTAAAATTCCTTTTACTGAATTTTTCTGAGAGTTTAATCAGCTTTACTTTAATATGACTTTCATTTTGTCTGGAAATTTAGCATTTTTGAGAAAAAGTAAGTTTTAAAGTAGGAACTAATGAAGAAGCTCTAATTTAAAAGCATATGTATAATAAAAAACTGGAACCTTACTGTGTATTTATAATAGGAAATACTCAGATTACATTTTACAATGTAAATTTAATGTTGGAAGTTTAAAAGTTAAAAAAGAAAAAAAATATATATATATTGCATTTTTTTTTTAAATTTTTTTAGTAAAAATTAGTTCAAATTGTGTACCTAGTCTCAGAGTAAAATTATATTAAATTCAACTTTATCTCTTTTTTTTTTATTTTTCCATACTTTAAAATTATGAACTCAGAAAAAGAACCACTACCAATTTTCATAAAAAACATAAAGTACCAAGGAAATAGACAATGTGCAGAAGTCTACATCATGACCTTGTGTCACACCTACCATTATGAAGTGGGTAGGTAAATCTTTCATCCAGTAGTGTGCTGAAGCAGGGACAGAGGGTCCAACCGCCCCAGGCAGCCTCATTGAGAGGGGATCCAAAAAGTGAAATAAAAATTCAGTTTATATTATAATTTGAAATTCAAATAAAATGTTATTTCATATTTCATCTGTTTTTATTTGAAAATGTCTTCCTTTCTCACATTCCTCAGTACTAGGCCCTATAAATCTCCCTACTTGAGTCTTTAGGCTCCTCCACTTTTTCACAACAATTTGCGATACCTAAGTTTTAAAATGAATTTTGATAAATAAAAAGTTTTCTTGAGGCTTTAATTTTAATGTTAATTGAAAGCTAAATGATTAAATTTACTATTTCCAGTAAGTAAAATATTCTGGTGTACTTCAAACAGAAATTATATAGATTGGAATATTTTTTTTTTTTTTAACTTTTCAATTTTGTGGCCATTTTTGAGTGATTAACACATTTGTAAACAAAAGTTAATTCTCGGTTTTAAAAATCTTCCTCCCAAAAAATATAGATCTGTGACATGTTATTTTTGGTAAATTAGCAAATTTAAAGTTAAATTAATCTGACTTACACAAGTATTACTTGTTTATAGCATGAAATTTAGAATAAAAGTATTTCTTTATCACAAAGCTCTGATTTTTCTGACCTTTAAAGTAAGTGATTGATGCGTGATGACAGCCAGATGTGGAGATCAGCTAAGTATGGTCGACCAGACAGACATAATTTTTCAAATTTTTTCCTGAAAGGAGAAGAAACAGTGAAACACATGACCTTTTAATGTATCAAAGAAAATATCATACTTAAAAAAAAATGCACAAAAAAAATTATTTTTAAAATCTAATACTTTGTATTAAACTTTTCAATTAGTAAATATAATCTTCACTTAATAACCTAACTGCAACAAGGTTTTGAAGAACATTAAAAATATTTTTGAAACTTTATAAATTATTATAATTAAAAAAAAAAAACAATTCTTGTAAAAATTCATCAAAAAAATGTTTTTTTACACTATACTGTCCTTAATGTATATATTAAAAGCAATTAAAAGCTTATCTAATTAAATGGCTGAGCGGTCTAAGCACCAAACTCAAGGTAGTAATTATACCTTATCAGCACATATAATTTTCGGCTATACAAATGTGTGCATGGGTTCGATTCCAACACATGACTTTATTTCTGCAGATGTGTGTTGTAGTACAGTGGATAACGATTTGGAACAACAAAGTTTGGAGAGTTTGGATTTGGAGAGTTGAGTTTGAATTCCAGCTGAATTCATGGCATTTACTTACACACAAATTCCCTTGGGAAAGGTATTAATTTGTCTCGTCCCTCTAGTTATGGGTTAAATAATAGGACAGATTAAGTTCTATAGCCTTGGCTGGCAACCAGTCTACCACAGAAAGCAATAGCAACCTACTGCGGGATAATCTTCTGCCCAGTCAGTCATGTCACTTTCGAGACATGATCGCCCAAGCGTGTTTCACGTATGGCACTTAACTGACTGACTGACTGACTGACTGCCACACACATAGATTCATGAAATTTCAAGAAATTAAATTTTGTTTCGAAATTATTTTTTTATTTCGAAACACAGGACTTGGGGAATGTAAATTTAAATTTTTTTTTTTTTTTCAACAAACAGTTGGCCGTTTTATCGAAAATTTGCTCCATATAGTAAAATAAAATATGCAATAAAAAACTATGACATTAGGACTTCTTGATCGTATTCATCTGCTCTGAACATTTTAGGGAAATACAATAAGGAATTGAACACGCGAAAACAACAAAAATCTCTGCAAATCACTGCAGTGACCTTTGCTAAAAACGTCACTGCTCTCATCTCATCACTTGTTTTACCTGCCATGGTGATGCACAGAAAAAAGTTAAATTTTAATTTATTTCAATGGATGATGTAAAAAAAACGTATATAATTTGCCATATTAATCTGTCTCTTTCATTTTTTTACTGTTTAATGTTAATTTATTGTTAATTTATCAGCATTGTTATTCTTGGCAAAAAAGACGGCTAGCTGATGTTTAAAAGACGAAAACATAGAACTTGAAAAATAAGAAGGGAGACAACTCTGTCGGAGAACTCTTCTCATACTTTATAAACATGGCAGCAGCAGCAGCAACGAGGACAATAAGGGTATGTGATATATTTTGATAATTCTTAGAACTTCAAAATAAAATAAAACAAAACAAACAATTTATTAATCCACTCGGCATTACCATGGTCCACGTTTTACGACTTATCTAGATTTGCGTGTCATCAACTCTTTCTCCAAAGCTGAATACACATTGATTTACGGAAGAAGTGTACATGTGGTTTTAGCTCTTTAATAAAAGTCCTTTGACCTTTAGTCAATGGTTTTGGGTACTTTCTGGTTTGTGATTTAATTTCATGCATCTGGACACCAGAACCGGCGACCAAGGTTCTAATTAATGCTATCAGATTAAATTTTGTTTTCAAATAAAATTGAAAATTATGAAATAGCATTTTTTAGCGTTTTCTTTTTGTCGACGCTTTTTTAAACAACAAACTAAAAAATGAAATCATTTTCTTTAAATTAAAAAACATGAAAATATGTCATGTTTAAAAATATTGCAGGAAAATGAAGTATTTGATCAAAATGAAATTATTTTCTTTTAACTGATTTACTGACGCGTGTTGAAAAGTAAATTACGATGAATTTTCGTTTTTTTTGTTGTTTTTTTTTAATTTTTCAATAAGTACACAGAAGTTCAAAAAAAAGTAAATCATTTTAGGCAAAAAATTTAAATTGGATTAAAAATTTTTTAGATAATTTGTGCAGTAGTGATATCAACCAATAAAGTGAGAAATTAAAAAAATATCCTCCATATCACACGAAAATTTTACATTAAAGAGAAAACTTTTAAAACAACTATTTTCTCTCTCTCTCTCTCTAACAGATTTCATGCGTTTGTCATTGTGTAAGATTTTAAATTTTAGAGTATATCAAATTGTGTGCATAACTAAAAAATCTGTCCCCATGGGGAACCAGATTACAAATGCCCTGAAAGAAGACTCCCTAAATCTAAAATCTCTAGAAAACAGTTATATAGATACATATGAACTTTTGGTAAACACAAAATTCCTATCAGTAAACTAAGTTTTTGTAGCGTTTTCTTGGGTATTTTAGATAAAAATTGGTTTTCTCTTTTATTTGTTCAATTATAGACTTTGATAGGTAAATAAATAGAAAATATTTAAGTTTTACATTTTTATAAAGATTTTTTTAAAAAATGAAATCAAAAATTTATTTTATTTTTTTTACTCTGCACCTAAAATGTTATTAAATAATAATTGCTTTTTTTTTTTAATAATCAAGACATAAAAGAATTCCTCAGTAATAATTATTCTCTGTAATTTTAATATATTTTTTGTTAATGAAAAAAGTAGCAATTTACCATATAGGGAGGCTCCATGATGTAATAAATATTTTCTTGAACATTTTCAATAATGGTTAATATAAAAGGAATATTTCCTAATTTCCTTTCTCCATTATGGTCATTATTATACGTGATATAATAATACCTTAATATATGGCTGAAACATTAGTTGAAAGAAAAGGAATGACAAACATGCTTTGTTTTAAGTGATACACCAAATTATATACAAATAACTACACTTGTCTCCCTCAGAAAGTATAACACATGTTTACAGCAACAAGCAGTGTAAGATGTTGTGGAGTGGACATAGGATCTTACTTGTAATAATTACTAACAGGAATTTAAGCTACCAGAGCATTCTTTCTATGTCTCTAGTGAGAACATATTTCCTAACAGGAAAATGATGCTATGATCTTGTGTGCTGCTTCATAGCAATTGGCCTGGGCAGACATGTTTAGCCTTGCCTGTCTCAACTTCAGCTAGCTAACTAAATGACTGACCACTTTTATCACTCTTTGAACTGACATTACTCAGCAGCCTTCATGTGATACTCATGAAGGCATTTGAACCAAAGGGATATTACATTCTTTCTAATACTAGATGTTCTAATTTATGCTAAACTAATTTCCATCACTGGTCAGATGTGAACATTGCAAATACTTAAAATTCTGTCAACTGTGCAAGATTCCACACATATCTTCCATTTTTACTCATATACTCAAAGAAAAATATAAGCAATACAATCAAGAATCTCCCCACCAACAGCACCCACTCTCACCTAAAGAAACAAAATAAAAATAGGAATCGATTTGAGCCTAAAAGAGGACATAAAAGAGACATTCAACAGTTGGACAGTATCTTGGGCTAGGTTCACAGACTTTGTTGGAAAGCAACCTCCCATCTCTAACAGACAGCTTGCCAAAGGTCATCCCCCAATAAGTTACAACTCATCCTCCCTCTACTTCTGTATGCCTCACCTCACCTGATGCCTTTTACAACTCCACTTACCTCTTTTTCATCAAGAGACATCTACACTGATTTATTATTTGTTCTATTTTATATTAATACAATTGTTTATTTCTTTAAATTTCCATTTTTTACTTTTTTTGTCACCTTATACTTATCATAACAGGGAGATAATTACTGTTAATTAATGTTACAGTAGTTTGTCAGTATGCTTGTTAAAAATTATTGTGAGGACTTGCAAGGTATTTCAGTTGTGACAAATGTTTGTAAGTTTATGTCCTTCAGTTGTCATTATTTACTATATGTAAAATGCCTTGATTTATTTTGTCTGCACAGTTGCAGAAGAACTCTGGGCATCACTTAGCAAGACCATGTTTCAACCAAGAACATCCTGAAACAGGTGTGAATACCAAGCCTGTTTGTGTTGCTTTCCCAAAGAGACTAGTACTGGCTAAATGACTGCAAAAAGAAAGGCGGTAAGCCTAAATATATACTGCTTGGAGAACTTACCACTGATTCCAGATGTGCAGGATGATCAGTCTTTCATTACAAGGATGCTTTCAAAGGCAACATAAGAGACAGCATCAACCCAACAGCCTGGAGATTCAACACAGTAGATTGCAGAAGCTGACATTCAAAAAAGTGAGGAGTAAAGAGGACCAGTGGGAAGAATGTAAAGATAACAGAGAACAGAAGGGAACGTCAACACCCAGGGAGCTAGATGGGTCTTTGACATGCATCCGTTATAATAGAGCTTACCATTCCAACATCAGTCTATACAGCCACTACTTTCTGCAACTTACTGGTTCTCTTTTGATCATCTAATAGAACCCATTTTGTTTTCTATCAGAATGGCTGATGCTAACCGCTAAGAGAATAACTCATTGCACCCTCTTGGGCTAATATTTTCTGCTGATATGAAAAAGAAAGATTATATTGAATCAATTACTACGTCTGTTGCTAGAAAAGTTGGTTTACTGTGTCATATTAGGCAATTTTTCTCACCAGAATCTATCTTATGCATTTATAAATCTACTATTCGTCCATGCGTTGAACATTGCTGCCACATCTGGTCTGATAGATTTTTGATAAAATAAAAGAATCTGTAATGTTATTGGTCTTGACCTGGCATTTCAGTTTTGGTCACTTTCTCACCACTGTAACATAGCTTCCCTGTGCCTTTTCTATAATTATTTTCATGGTAATTGTTTTAATGAACTTTCCTCTATGTTATCTAGACTTTATGAATTTAAGTGCAGTACTAGTTTGGTGGCTAGATGTAACTGTAAGTTCTATTCTAAAAATTTCTACTATTGCACATCTCTCTTGTGGAAGTACCTTCCGTCTTCTTGCTTTCAGTCATTTTTGATCTTCAAAAATTTAAATGCAGTATTAATCTTTATCTTCTTAATTCTTGTTCTTTTATTGTTTTCTCTCTTTAATATTTTTTCTCATATTCTTTCACACTCAATAACCCCTTGCATCTTAAGGGCTTTATTGTCTTGCTTGGTGTGAAATAATTAGAAAACATTATGATGACATTCAAATCTTAAGTCATGTTTTGCCTTTACTTGTTTTCATTTCTTTCTATGAAGTACTTTCTAATTTTTTTTTCTTTCCAGGTTGTAAAGCCACATGTGCCTTTGATAAAGTTTCCAAACAGAAAGGTTAATGGTAAGTACATAGCAAAGAATGACGCAGTCAAAACCATGTTAGGAAAAAGTTTCCTTTAAAAAATTAACCAGATCATACTTGCCATATATTAATAGTGTCTGTAGATTTAAGTCTGAATTTAACCATGCTTTCACAGCTATGAAATGGCATGCAAAGTTGGTGTATTTAAGCAAGTACTACATTATCCCCCTGAAGTCCCTTACATTACAATTTATACAAAATTGGATTGAAATTAAACTGGGTAATAATATATAACGATACTAAAAATTTATTTGTATTTTTTAAAATTGCATGATTTTCATTTAGCGATATTTGGCTGAAATGCATCTGTACAGTTGTAATAGAATAGTCCATAAATGTTTTGTTCTTTCACCTTCACTACTTACAACATATTTACATTTAGTTCTTATAAATTGTATAAGTTTGTCAACTTCTTGTTGTTTTCTGAAATTTATACTGTCTCATTTCAACAGTATTATAAAAGATTAAAACAAAATGTTGTTCTGGAGACATAGACTCCTCTGCACTCAAATTTGACTATCTACTAAAAAGAATAAGAAATATGTTCCATAGTCTATTGGTCATGTTCTCTGACCCAAGTCTAGGTCAGTAACTAATGACATCATATCAATAATGGTGGCCCTGTTTGTTGACAAGTACAAAACCCTATTGAATGCAGTGTTTTTTATAAAATGTATTAAGGGGTTGAGTGGCATTAGGGATGTGATTTAAATGGTTGGCTTGTTGGTTGCCAGTGGTATTATTCTTACAAGGATAATGAGCACCAGTACTTTTCATGTACCATCGATATCCATCTGGAATGTTTGTATACTCTTGATACTTTTACACATACAAAATATCTGGAACAACTGCCTGTTTAGTGAGTACCACATCTTTCTAGACCCAACAGTCATTCTGTCATCAGATGTGTTGATTCAGGTCTGCCTCCAATTGTTGCTACACTACTTCTTTACTTATGTCACATATCTGGTTGAGTCTGCCTCTATATTCAGTGGGTGGGGGACAGTTCATTGTACTGTACTACTGTTTGGATTTTTGGGGCATTTCTGTTTATAAATTAAAATCTTCTACCTCTGCTTATTTTTCTAAAGAAATATTTTTTCATTTCAAATTCATGCAAAGTTTTGAAAAAACAAAAGAATTTAATAAAAACTGCTTACTCATAATGAAAATATGTGAACAAATATTTTTTTTTTAATGAATTTTTTCTCTATTTGACTAAATCAGTAGATTCTTTTTTTGGTAGGGGGTTTGGTAAACGATACCTACATATTTTTACTTAAAATTTCAAGAAAAATTTTCTTGTGAATATTTAATCAATTGTAATATATGTTTTAAGCATTTTTAAGTTAAAAGAAAAAATACAAAAAGAAATAATTTAGTATGCATGCTTTTTTATTGTATTTTTGTTTAATTTTGTTAACTACAGAACCATTAAAAATGGTTAATACCTCTGTGGCAACACCAGAACAAATACTAGCACCAATGCCAACTGTCACCTCTAAACCTGCTGGAAGCATGCCTCGTGGATCTGGTATTGAATGGTCTCAGCTTCCAGCCAAGTATCACAGAAAACCCATCTCTCAAGAAGAGATTGAATTTATAGAAGTAAGCCACTATTTTTATCATTAACTGTGCAAATCCATAAAGAATTACATGAAATCATTTTTTTAAAGACTATAATATTTAGTATTTTAAAACTATTAAGAAACAAAATGATTTTGAATAACAATATTTGCCAGCTATATTTTCAAAGTTTTTCTCCAAGTGTCATGTGAAAATCAATTTTCTTATTAATTTTTATAATTTATTAATACCAGCAGCAGAAAAATCCTCCATGCATTTATTTTTTCAGAGTTAGTATAAGTTAATACATCTGTACATAATCCCACTGTTAGTTGATGATGTCTCTGTTAAATTAAATAATACAACAAACCATCAACATATGATAAAAATATTGGGTATGATTATTGTAGGGAGATATACAAACTGGACTTACCCTTTTTTTTTTTTTTAATGAAGTTAAATGACTATAAATAAATCAATCGTCAGTCAGGGCCAATTACTAATACGTCACAGACTGGAAGACAGCACAACAACCTGGCATCAACATTGGGATCTCTAACACTGTTGGAAGAACTAGATTTTGTATAAATGTAGATTAATTGTTTCGCAGTCCAGGCAAGTGCCAGGAAGTTAAAAAAACAACAAACTTGCAGGAAAGGATAGTGAGATTACAGAATTCTTTTTGGTTTCAGTAGGATGTGAGGTCATTAGAAAGATCCCTATCCGGGTATATCACAAAGAATTAGAGGATTTAATGTCTTCAGAAATTTCTGCTGTTATAAAAAAAAAATTACAACTAAAAATAAAGCTGGTAATTGTAGAGAAAACAAAGTTTCTTGTGAGCAAACAAGAGCCAAACAAAATGATAATACAAGATATACACAAGTTACAAGAGGCCTCCAGATTCTGTGAATTCAAAATATTTGGCACTGGAGAAATGACCATAGAAGACAAGTTACTACAGTTGAGATTAATAGAAGGTATGTTTGACATATAAACATATAAGAGCAATACCAAAGCATACAAATGTATACGATGTAATCAATAGCATGAACAGGACAAGAAAAAAATGTCCAGCTTTAGAACAAATATGCTAGAATTGTGAAAAGAAAGATCACTTCCAGTCTGAAAATTGTTTTTTTTTTTTTAATCATCTCACTTCAAGCAAGGCTGGAATGCCATTAGTATGCAGAGGGTTACAGAGAATGAAAATGAGAAAAAAAAAGTGGGTATATTTAGGAAAGGGTAAAAGATGAACAGGATTCAAGAAGATAGAAGATGGTAATTGACATTGCATTTAAATTTTTTGGAGATTGTAGTTATCAGGGAAGCAAGTAAACAGAAAGGCGTTCCATAGGCGGAAAGTGCAAGAAAAGAAACTGTTGGATTAGAACTGATGGCTACATTTAATTTTTCTAACAGTAAAATGGTGGGACCAGGTTGCTAATCTAGTAGCACACTTAAATTCACGTGGTTTGAACACCAGAGAAAAAAGTTTGTCAGAGCAGTTGTTATAAAAATATTTGTAGAAAAGACAGAGGGAAGCCATGTCATGTTGGTGAGAAAGTGACTAAAGTCAAGATGCCAAGTCAAGATCAATCTTTTTTTGTATTTTATCAAGGATCTCATAATAAATAGCAGGATCACTTGACCAGATATGGCATCGGTATTCAATGCACAGATGAATGGTAAATTTATAAATGTGCAAGATAGACTCTGACAAGAAAAGCTTTCTGATACAACACAGTGACTCAACTTTCCTTGCACTAGATGAAGCTATTGATTTGATGTAGTCATTCCACTTCAAGTTTGTTGAAAAAGTGAAGCCAAGGAGGCATAGTGTATTGCTCTCCAGGAAACTAGCATTAGTGATACTGATGACAGGAAGGAAAGTTCATCTATGATGGTTAAAGGAAGGCAATTTTATTTTGGCGGCATTAAAATTCACAAACCATTTCTTGCCCCAGTTAACCACGGATTGGAGGTTTTTTTCAAGAACAGCAGTCAGGTTTACTTTGTCAGATTTTCTATTGAGACAGGAGTAAATAGTGGTGTCATCTGCATATTTGGGAACTGTTGATATCAGGAAGCTTATTGATGAAAATCAGAAACAGTGTAGAACCTAAAATAGAGTCCTGCAAAACATCAGTGTTTCTGTAAAAGCGTCTGAAAGCATGCCCATTCAGAAAAACCTTCATTTCATGATTAAATCAAACAATTATCCTTTAATACTGTAGTCCTGGAGCTTGCACAGAAGGCCAGCATGCCAAACCCTGTCTAACACTATCAAGATATCTAGATCCACATCTCAAACTTCACCATTATTATCAAGAGCCTATTATACGTATTCACTGATGGCCATTAGTACATCAGTGATAGACCTGGCAAAATGGAAGCTATATTGTTTGTCAGTGAGTAAGTTATGAGAGGTGAGATGCTTAACCACTTCAGCATTGATTAGAATCTTGAATACTTTGCTGAAAAGCTGTAAGAAGCTGATAGAGTGATAGTGAGGTCAGAGGTTTCACCAGACTTCTTAAAAACAGGAACTACAGATGAGGACTTCCAACAAACTGGAAAGCAGGCAGCAGAGAGGCAATAGTTGTAGAGTTTGAAGAGGACTGGAGCCAGCCCAGGGGAACATTTCTTTTGGATGATAACTGGTATTCCATCTTCACTTATGGGAGTCTAATATAGAAACGATGTTCAAAATCAGAGACAGGGTTATGCATACATCACTCAATAAAGCCACTGTTCTAGGTGGAAAATCAGTGTGGGTCCTCCAGATGAATCAAGTGTTGAGTTGGAAGAGAATTTTTGAGGAAAAGAAAATAGAAAGATTGTCAAATTTTATCCTGCTCAGGAAAATACAGCTGTATATACAATACAAAGTTCTAAATAGGAAAATGCTAGAGAAAAAATTAAATTAGATATTACAATTTTTCCTATGCAAGTAGATACTGGGGGTGATGTCACCATAATCAAAATAAATTTCTTGAAATAAATAGGCAAACCTAAATTAAAGAAAAGTTATCTGGAACTAATTGTTGAAATTGTACCAAGTGGTGATGTTAAGAATACAATTATCTATCAAGATGATATATGCATTAGTATTCACAGTAAAGAAGAGCTAAAACAAAAAACTGATTATGTTTTAAACAAATTAAATAATGCTAGGATGACCATTAATATGGATCAAAGTGTATTAAATTGCAACACAATAGCATATCAGGGATACCAGGTTTCTAAAGACAGAATTTCACCAGACACAAATTTGTTAAAGAAAATATCAGACGTATTTACACCTACAAATAAAAAAATTGGAATCATTTTTTAAGTTATTTATGTTGTTCAGACTGTTGTCCTTATTTTCATTGATAACGTTTCAGCTGTTGTACACTCTGACCTTCTTCAAGTGATTAGAATTTTGAACTGAACCCTTTATTTTGATTACTGGGGGATATTGTTCTTGTTCCATGAGCCATGCCACTTCCAGATATCTTAGTTATCTCCCTTTAACCCGACCCTGTAAGTTATTTGTTCACCTCTGCTGTAGCCATGTGTTGAACTCACAACTCTTTGGGTCAAGTCACTTGATCTAAACAACACTTTTATCCACTTGAGGGTGCATAGCCCAGTGTAAATAATGTAAATACTACCTCATCTCAGATGTATAGACAAATATTTTTTTAAAGGTTAGCCAATTTTCATACCAGATATTTTCAAAAATATAATGAATTAATAGAACCTTTTGCAGATTTATATAAAAAGAATAGGGAATTTAAATGGACTCAATGTTAGAATGTAGAGCATATGAAAATTTAAAGGAAGTACTTATAGAAAAATTCATAAAATATTTTTACCTTAAAAAAAGAAGTAACTTTAACTACAGACATAAATTAGAAAGCTATATCAGTAATTTTGTTTTAAGAAGGTCACCCTATAATGTACCTTTCTAGAAAATTAACGTTAGCTAAAGTTAATTAATCAAACATTGAAAAAGAAGCATTAGCTGTCATATGGAGCATAGATAGAGCTTGGCAATTTTTATTAGGAAGGAAGTTTCTGTTGAAATTTAACCATAAACCTTTAGAGTTTATTTTTAACTGCAGAAAGGAGTTATCTAATGTCAAATCTAGAATTTTAAGATGGGCCATAAAGCCCATGATTTCTGATTTAAACATCAAATATGTGAAAGGAAATAATATTCCACATGTTGAAGTTCTATCAAGACTAAAATTCAACAATGAACAATTAAAAAGATTAGACAGTTCAGAAGACAAAATATTGCAATGGATTGGAACTAATATTTTATCCCTAAATCATCTTGCATTTGAAATCTTATAAGATACAAGTATTATGCAAAAAAAAAAAAAAGAAACCAATGGAGTGATGGTTCTGGGGAAGAGAGACCCTATAAAGAGATAAGACACAGGTTAACCATAGAGAAGGGTCTTGTATGCAATGAAGATGTTTTAATACCACCAAAAAGATTAAGAAAAGACACAATAAAAAGTGTACACAATGATGTTATGAAATAACAGCAATACAGAAATGATTAAAATGAAAAGCCTGGTGTAAAGATTCCTTCCCACATGGGTTGGGTAAATAAATCACATGTTGGTCATCAGTGTAATGAGATAGCTGAAAGGAAAATGAACCCTTGTTCTCAGAGAGACTTTTATATACTATAACATACACAGATTTATACATATATACAAGTGTCCACACATGGAGAAATATATATCACATATATTTACTGCAAAGCAAAGTATAAGAAGGAACAAAAGGAAGGGTCTTACAGATAGTTAAAATTACTTCTGGTCTTGGAAAGCCATTAATTATTATAGCTCCCTTATTTAAAGGGCCAGGTTCATCTTATGTCCCAGCAAGAAGTTACCATATCCATCTATATTATATCCCAGTGGGATAAGGCACAATGTGCTTGTAAGCTGTTTGTCCTGGCATGACACAGCAGGATTTATCTATATCCCTGTAAGCTGCTGATGTAGGCAGATTTTTGTATCAGCAAATGGCTAAGGCCTAGGCAGATAGAAAACAAACCTTCTTGTTTGATTCACAAACTGTTTAATGACTAGTGCTTGGATCACTATCTGGAGTGATGTCACAAAGCAGCTGTCATATAATCTATGTGTCTTACCTCAACCGAAGGGGGATAAGCACCTTTTGTATCCTAACAGTGACTTGGGTATTCACATGACATAGAAAAATATGTGCAAAAATTCCCAAAATGTATAAAATGATAAACTAATGACTTAAAGAAAAAGAGCCATGTATCCATATTCATATGAATCATGTGCAAGTTAAAAGCATAGGGCCATTTTTAATTTTGGTTGACTCATACTCTGGATGGCCTGAAGTTGTTAGGGTTCAGGATAGAAAGGCAGCCATGGTAAAGCAAATATTACAAGTAATATTTTCCAGAAATGGGGATCCCAAAAAGGTTCATCTCTGACAATGTACCTGAATTTTATGATGACACTTTGTGTTCATTTTTAAAACAAAATGTATGCCACCTGTATAAAACACCCCCATATCACCCACAATCAAACAGAATTAAAGAGAGAATGGTGCAAACAATGAAAATGGGGTTGAAGGCATTTCCCTACCTACCAAGACCATTACTTGAATTACAGAACCATTCCACATGCAGCTAGCAAAGTCCCTCTGCAGTGATGGGGAGATAAATTATATTTGCTATAGCAATGTCCTATTCGACAAACAAAAAAATTACTCAAAAAATACAGAACCAAGTCCTGAAAAAGTAAAAAACTGTACAAAAGGGACATAATATGGCAGCAGTAATATCAACAAAGGGACAGAATCTGATCAAATAAGATTTAGAATTGATGACAAAGAAGTCGAGATGGAAGAAGAAATAAAAACTGAGGAAGAAGCTGATAAGGAGGAAAGAATGAGTGCTTCTGATAGCGAAAGCAAACACATAAGAAAGAAACTATGGAGGATAGTATGCACGAATCTGACATAGAATTGGAAGATCAGGATGAAGATGAGTTCAGACCTAGATCCTCAATAAAAAGATCCAGGTATACACCTCAAGAGAGATAAGATCTCTTGCTATAGTTAGAAGTCAAAGATCAAAATTAAATAGTTTCTAAAATCTAGCTTTGGTTTAACAAAATATGTGATATGATGATGTCAAATTTTGCAAATACTGATTTGGAATGTGATATTAAATAGTTTTCGAGGAAGTTATGCAACTGTAAGGAAAATAAAATTTTGAAATTTGTATCCATTTTTGCATCTATTTTTATTAAGTCTAAATTTTGGTATTTTGTTTGATCCTTGTTTTCTTCAAGGACAAATATATTACATTTTGAGAGGAAAATTGATAAAAATAAAAAGAACATATTTTTCACCAGCTATGGGTAAATAGTTAAACCCCTCCACCCACCCCAAAAAAACTCTTGTCAAAACACTATGAAAGTATAAAATTAGACGTTTATAGAAAAATATACATTTTTTGAAGGAAAATTATTACCAACATTACATTTTTGAAGAAAAAAAATATTACCAGTAATAATTTTTTATTTTAGAAAACTGAAGATGTCTTCTAGTTTTGTAATCAAAAATCTATTACTGGTAATATTTTTTTTCTTAAAAAATCTAAGAAACTTTTTTTTTTCATCAAAATCTGACTAAATCAACCTTCTCACTATAACTGAACATTAAAAAAATACCTTAAAACCCCACCGTTTTGGCATTAAATAACCCACAGAGGTTGATATGCCGTTAAACAAAACTCAAACTCATCTTTTTCGTAATATTTAATGGTTACTTCATAGTCAAAAAAATTTTTTTAAAATTTATTGTTTTTGTTTTTCATTAAAATTCTGTGTGTGTGTGTGTGTGTGTGTGTGGCACTAGTTTGAAATGAAAGGTACAATCACAAGTACTGGAGATCAGCCTCATATAAATAAGGTACTGAAATGATATGTACTTAAATTCATAATCCAGAAAGTAATACTTATTAAAGAAAACAATTGGAATATAATATTTTAAAATAACCATTGTACCAAACTTTATTTTGTTATAATGTCTGAAGAAATATGACAGTCTTAAGTTGTTCAAATTTCTTGGAGAAAGCATTATCATTAATTTTCTTTATTATTTTTCAAGTGTAAGAGATGCAAATTTCAAATCTCATTGGAAGCTTATTTGTAGTTCTGATTCATGTTGCTCACTTAATGTTGTAGAATGTAAAAACAACCTTTGCATTTTGATAAAAATAAAACATCAAACTGAAACACTACTTAAAATTAATAATAACAAAATAGTAGTGATAGCAATAATAATTACAATTACAACTACTACAATAATAATAATAATAATATATGTTCACTTAAACAAGGAATTGACTTTCATATATTTCGCAGCTTACATTTTATACATGTATTATATTTTATGCATTGATACTATCAGGAAACCTGTAGGGCCAGAATATGCTGTTTCCTAGCTTATTAAGTTATATCAATGAATTCATGTTAAAATTGAAACTGTTCATTTATCAGAAAATGTTGAGTTGTGTTAGTTTTACTTAAAAATGCAGGGTGAATATGAGAAGATAATGGCCATTTTACAAAATATATCCAAAAAATCAGGTTGTCGAAGGGGTCTTTTTAAACACATTTTCAAAATTTTACTGAAGAAAACTGCTCGTTTTCATTTATAAACCTTTTCACTTATTGAAAAAAAATAATAATTTTTTATAATATATCAATTTAAGTTGTTAACTTGAAAACATTCTTTATTGAAGATTAAATTTAACAAGCTTCCCTCAATCCCAATTATTTTAAAATAAACCGTTTCAGTATTAATTAAAATGAAAATCACAAATCAAAATTTAAAGAATTCCCTGCTACCCTCAAGAACTTGAAACATTAATTTATTGATAAAAGGAAAACCCTAAAATATCTGATGAGAAGTAATGCTTACCTTGTCTTAATATTAAATTAAAAAAAAGGGTAAAGAAAATACTAACTATATATAAATAGTTTTATAAGAATTAATGTGAATACAAGATTTGTATTATGCATTGTAACTTGTGTATAAAAAGATTGATGTCTGGAATGTGAAAATTTAACCACTATCTTCCTGTTGTTTAAAAACTGTTTAAGCAGTTTTTAACTGACACCATCTTTTATTTTTTATTGATGTCATATTATGTTAGTAATATTTGATAAGTATAAAAGACTAAATTTTTCATTTGTGAAGTAATTGTTTATTTACTTCTGTACCCACTCAAATTAATATAAACTGAATCAAGTGTGATGTGGTTTTTTGGATCTTTCTTCAAAATTTCAGTTTACTTATGAGGATGTAAGGGTTTCTGCCTTCTTCCATAGTAGGTAAGGCATTTATATAACTTCAGGTTGTTTTGTGTGCGTGTCTTTCCTAAATTCAGCCAGGTTCACTTTCTTTTATCCTTTGAGGTTAAATTCTACATTTGGTGGTTTAATCTTACTTTCTAGTTCCACCCTCAAGACACCTAAGTCTTTTGACATTCTGAAGTGACCCAGAGTACAAAGCTTACTTAGGGTGAACTCAGTACATATTGATGTCACTAAGAGTCAATTTTTCTTCAAAGTATCCTGATGAACATTCACACATTTGCTATATACTATGCCATATAATGTGATCATTTTGCTTAAAGTTAATTTTTTCTTAGTTTTAGATGAAATCATGGAAATTTTCCAATATATTTCATTGAAATTTTCACTTTCTAAAATTATAGTTTACAATTTGAGCTTAGATATATGAAAAAAAAGTTGTCAGTTTAAGCTTGCATCAGAAGGATATGGTTTAATTAAGTTAAAATTGCTTTATTATATCCAATATTGTCACTTGTAAAATGAAAGTTTTTAATAAGCAACATTCTTCACCAATTGCAAAACATTTTTGTAAATATTTGTTATTTGTTTAGAAATGATCCCAATTTTCTTTCTTTTTATGAATAAGAACCAAACTAAAGGATTTTTATGAACAGACTATTTAGGTTTCTATATGTACACCACTAAACTCCTGGAAAATCTTCCATTTAAAACTTTTTTAATAACAGCACAAATTAAATTAATATTTTCATATTAGTTTAGTTAACTTGTTTGTTTGTATTTTTATTTATATAGAAATAGGATGGCCAACTTTCTAAAATTATAATAAAAAAACATAAAGAAAAAATATATAAATAGCAATTTTTAATTTAATTCCTGCAGATACACATTATAACTGAAAATTACTTTGTTTTTTTTTTATTTACAAATTCAAAAGTTCATGGTCAGGAGTAAATTAAGGACTTTCCTTTCCAATAAAGGATGGTTAGCAACCCTATATAAAAATCAATTTGACTACAAAATTCAAAATGTAAGCTTCAGTTTTAACCCTGAACTTGTCTTTTTCTAAAAAATGCTTGCTTTCATTCACTTGATAAAATGACTAAAATACAGGATAATGCTTTAAAACTTACAATTATCTTATTTTACAAATACTATCCCATTATCTATTGTTTAAATAACAAAAATAGGGAGCTGAAAATTTCAGACAATCATTACAGAGTTATAAAGCCTGTTTATAATGCACAGGAAATGCATTCAGTTTGTTGAAGACACTAATCTCATGTAAAATTCCTTAAGTTGGTGATGGATGTTTGTTTGATGAGGAAAATATTCAGACTTGGGATTCTTGTATTGCTTTGATTATACCAATGATAACATTTGATGAAGAGGCATCAACTTAACACACAAACAATTGTAGGAACAGTTTGTGGCTGAAGATGACTTTACAGCATCCCAAACAAAGCTTTCTTTTTCACTGGGAAGGGTTTGATAAATTTCACTGATGACAGCAACATGTAATGGTGGTTTGATGATTCCCTGATTGAGAGAGAAGCATCATTACTGAAATACTGACTAAAACAAGCACTCGATAACACCATCTAGTGTTTCTAATTGGTTGTCTTTCATACTATGTGACCTTGCATTGTCAAGAAACAATAAGACATGTTTGAGTTCAACATTTGTCGAATGAGATCAGAAAGCAAGTATAAATTCTCCGAAGATGAAAATAAAGTGGATATGTTATCTATGCTTTGTTTTGTGATTTGTACTTTATGGGAATCAAATTTTTGTCTTAGTTTTTGAAGCAATATGGATTAACATAACAACTGATGTAGAAAAGCATTAATTTGTGGGTGTCAGTTGTGTCGCTGCTAGGGTAAATATGTAATGTAATTCTTCTGCACTTTGTCCTGATGCTTGCTTTTCTTCCAACTGTTTTGTTCATGTTCAAAAATTTATAGAATTGAAATTGAATCTAAGAACTGTAAAATATTGTATTAGAAATTTTTTTTTAAAAGAAGTATTTTCACTGCTATTATTTTATTACTAGTTTTATTCCATATTGTTGTTGCTTTCTATTCCAATAGTCTAAGATGATGTTCTACTGCTAGAGCAAGTAACCTGAAAAATTAGAAAGTGTCTTCTGATTAACTCATATGCCACACCTTCAAAAGTTTATCTTTCATGAAGGTCACTTTAATCACTTCAGCCACAGAAGCCTTCATGACTAAATGGAACACAAGCATAATTATTCTGCTACTCTCTCCTATCCCTATCTCTTTACTATCTTTGTTTTAGAAATTGTACACTAGATACTCATTATAATGCAATCATTGAGGTCCACAAAATGTTATTGGAAATATCAAGGTCATGCTAAATCAGAATTCAAGAAAATTAGTGCTCACATTTACTGAACATTTAAATCACTAGCATGCAAGAAATAAATCAGGAGGGAAAGCACTAAAAGAAAAAGAGAAATTTTAAAAAATCAACTTTTATTATATCCTATAATTTTGAAAAAAAAACAAAAAAACTTACCTGAATATCTCACTGATAAAAATATATTAAAATTGATAAACATGTATTTAATACAAATATGGTAGTTGGCATCTACCCATCATTTACTCTTTAAGTTTTAATATAAATGCTATAAATACAAACCTAGCAGAGCATAACAAACTTCAAAGAAAAACATTTTGGACTGAATTTTTTATCACATTTTGATAAAAAATATGCATCATGATTTGGGAGTTAAAGTTAACAGGTTTCTATTTTTTCAATGTCATTTTGCTGTAAACCCAATATATTTATTATGTAATGTTGTCATTAAGATACACTTTTTTATCTATACAATACACACAATGTTTTGAGTGTTGTAAATTTCACCTTGCACCTTTCTGATGAGTTGAAATAGAAATGTCTATATACTTTTATCAATGAAAAAAAAACCCCAGATTCATTAAAAAGGTAAGTAAATAAACTAATAACAGCAAATAATGCTGAGGTTGGAAGTTTAAAAATCAAGAAGATTGTCAGTGATTACCAACCAGGATATTTTTACAGTAATGCAAAAACCCATAAACCAGCTTTTCCTCTCCAACCTATCATATCACAAATACCTACACCTGCATACCAACTATCAAAATCCTTCAATCACATAATTTCTCATACACTCTCAACAATTACATCAACAAATGAACTCCTCCATGTATTAAAAGTAAAAAATTCCTTCACTGGATGTTGAAAATCTTCTTACCAATGTCCCAGTTGAAGAAACTAGAAACATAATTAGTGACTGTATCTACAAATCCCCATCAATCCCACCTCCAAAAATTCAACCACCAACTCTTTGGAAACTCTTCACTTGTACCACAAAAACTGCATTTTATGACTATAATGGTAACATCTATATCCAAACTAATGTTGTCGGCATAGGAAACCCATTAAGTTCTACTTTTTTCTTTTTTTTTTAACTTTTACTTGTTCTATATTGAAAACAATGTTTAAAACAACTGATAAACCAGAAATCTATACAAGGTATGTTGATGACATTTTCGTTTTGATAAAAAATAAGGACGAACTTATAGATCTGAAATCGGTTTTTGAAAAATGCTAAAATTAACATATGAACTCATGGTTAATAACAAAATCCCATTCCTTAGTGTTAATATAGAATTAAAACCCAAAGACTTTACCACTTACCTGTATCAATAACTAACCAGGACGAACTCTTGTCTTCTAAACTATAATAGAGAATGTCTGGAAAGATATAAAATAGCAATGATAACAAACTTCTTAAATAGAGCACATCAAAATTCCTCTTCCCAAAGAATATTTTTGAGAGAACTAAAGCACATAAAACAAACATTAGTCAACAATAATTTTCCCAACTACAGCATTGATAAATAAGTAAAATTATTTTTACAAAAAATACATGGTACCAGTAATAAAAATACCACATAACAAAACATCAACATATTTTACTGCAACCAGATGCATAATAATTATAAGCATGACAAATTCGCTGTACAAAAAGTTATTAAACAGCATATTTCTACCATAATTCTTTAAAAACATGTAAAATTCATAATGTATTATAGAAAATGGAAAGCCACAAACCTTATTGTCACTACTTAAAATAACCCCATCAAATCTAAATTAGTGATGATTAATATAGTGTATAAATTTCTATGTTCTGTACAAGACTGTGTTTCTTGTCACAAATCAATTACTTATATTAGACACTATGACCTCCTTGAGTAGATACCATACATCTCTAACAAAATGGAAAATGTTAGGATGCTGGAAAAACTTAATAAAAAATGAATCAAATCTTCCTTGCCAGCTGTATTCAATGAAAGATGTTTGCAAGAAAGATTACTGCCAAAGTATACATTAATATATATACATATATAGACAATTACTCAACAAAAAAGCTTGTTAATTTCAACATAAAATGAAAATGCTAGCATCCAAAATGACATGCTCAAGTCTCATCCAACAATAAATTCTGTCCTCTGAGTTTAATTTGCTTCATAAAAATAATACAGCTCTGTCATAATTTGAACATGGAAGAGTTGCTACCAAAGTATTCACATAATAATAGATATTTTTGATTTGTTATTTCTTTCTGATATTTATTGGGAGATGGGACGAATATAATATCATCCTTTCAGAATTTTTTCTTTTCCATGGACTTGAGCAAGACTTTTAAGTTAAGTCAGGTGCTGCACTGTTCCAATTATAAATAAATTTTCCAAGGGGAAAAAAACCTTGGAAAGGATAATACTATGACCATTTTCCCTTCCCCCAATAAATTCCACCCTCATTGTAGATTGCAACATTTTGTGAATTATTCTTTCTTTCATTGCATTACAATTAAAGTTGTGCCAATTCATGAAACTCACAGTTATAGAGTAAGAGAGCAGAAATATTTACTAATATATTCAAAGCTCAAATATTTTGCATCAAGCACGTTTACTATTTTTTAATACAGATTCACTTCTTGGGTAAATAATAAAATTAAAGACTATGCTTGTGTGTATGCATATATGCATAACATTCATTCTTTTGCTACATATTTAAAACTTAGAAGAATGAAAATCAGTTCAAAAAGTATTCTTAAAGAATTCAATATTTAAGCAGCAAATAAAAAAAAATATAAAAAAAAGAATAACACTCATACAGCTGTCCCAAGCTGCTATGTAAAGGCATCATATTGTCTGGTGAGATGTCTGAAATTCCATTGGCTAAGAGAAGGAAATTACTGGAAAGTAATTGACACTCACCTGAAGCGAGCTGAATATAAAATGCTCCTCATACCAATAATATTTCCACCGAGCTTCTCTACGGCATATGACTTCATTGAACTTCTTTTGATCTTTTTGAATTTATATTTTAATTGGGGTCATCAAGAGAGAATGTGCACCGTTTCTTATAAAAAAAAGAATAACACTCACACAGCTGTCCCAAGCTGCTACATAAAGGCATCACATTGTCTGGTGAGATGTCTGAAATCCCATTGGCTAACAGTCTTTGTGGTGTTTTAGAGGAAGACAACTCTCAGAGTAAGTATATTACAAGAACATTAGACTATGGAAAAAGATTTCTATTACAACTCTAATTAGAATTGTTGATAAATTTGTAACAGGTTTGTGTTGCATGACAATTTCTACCACAGAACTGAAAAACCTGGTCATGATATTCTAAAAATAATATTCTGTTTGCCATTTTATGATTACAACTATTGTGCTGAGTGTGTAGCTTAATTGAAAGAGAGGGTGTATGTGTCTGTATGTGTGTGATATGTTTCAGTTCTTTTTAATTTTCTGAGCATCATCATTATTGTTGAAACCCTTCACATCTAAATGCATATTTTCACACTTATATAGATATATATTTGTGAATGTCTGCATGTATATAATTTCCCCTTTTGTGTTTGTGTGTTGCTTGATTGTTGCCTTGGGTGTTACAGTGTCCAATAGGAGCTGCAAGTCTGTATCTTGTGACACCATCAGCTGCCCCCCACAGCACCTCCTTCTCTTCCACAAGAATGGTCCGAAGAATGCAACAGGGTTCTGGTATAGAATGGTCTCAAATGCCAGAAAAATACCACAGAAAACAGCTTACAACAGAAGAAATTGAGTTTATAGAGGTAAATATGGTGCTAGTTTTTTTAGAGATCAATTTGTTTGTGGATAGGGGGGTCACTTTTCATTTGGAGATGGAAAGGTCTAAATAAAAATTTTTTTGCACATTACTTGCATTTACCTTAGATTTAAATAACATTTTTATACCAAGTGCTGGATTGGTTAGACTTGCTATCATACTCTATAAGAAAGAGAACTTTGTTCTCAAATCTAATTGAAAATTCTTTTACCTCCTTAGACTTTCTAGTATAAATGTTGTTTGTGAAAAGACATTGCAATTAGCAATTAAGAACAATATTAACATTAAACATTTCTATTAAGCCTTACAATTATTTTCACCTAAAATATTCAGTAGAAAATTTAGCTGTTTGAAGAAAAGTTAATTTTGTCTACTGAGCAAATGAAACCAAATATCTGTTTGGGCAGGTAATATATAAGCTACTTTAACCAGTTAGGACTGAGATATTGTTGTGTGGTGTTACATCAACATATCTCATAAATTACTTCAAGACAATCATTGCTTTTAATGCCTTTAACGCTACATACAAAACGTGTCTTGTGTCCTGATATGTTTCGATGCCAGTGTAATAAAAAAAAAATTTAAAAAAATTTCTCAACATATTTCATTAGTCAATTCAGAATAGTTAAATTAAATTTATGGAATTATATACAAACTTTCAAATATACAACTAGCCTAAAGTATAATTTTTATTTTTTTTTAATATCTATATAGTAATTCAAAATAAAAAAGGGATCACCAAATTCTGTTGTTGATTACATTTTCTGAAAATAAAAATATATATGTGCAGTTCTGAAACAAAACTGATAATGTAAGACTTTTTTTTTTAATTATCAATGAATATAAAAACAGAATTTTTAAGAAAATAATACTTGCAATCAAGTTTATCAAAAGTCTCAAATACCATAAGGTATGCATGATTCATTAATTTAGACTAGGTGATATTTCCCATACAAGTAAACAATGATTTTTTTAAAATACCAAATAAAAAGGCTGAACTTTCCACCCAATATTTAAGTAATATTTTCAGTTCTTTTAAATTGCCAAAAGAATGTATATCACAAACAGGACATGGGAGATATTTGGTAACTTGGCAGTGTTTGACCAATTTAATCAAAATTCATTCAAATTTTGGAGTAGACCCCATTTCATGATTTTTTTGTTTTCTCTTCCTTTAATTTGATTCCCAAAATGATTCCTGAATGTATCATACTCTTGAGTATTTTAAATATTTCCCATACACAAATGAACTATAAATAATGTGTAAGAGGGTACAGAGGCTTTGCCCAATGCCTAGATACCTGCTCATTGAATACTTATGACAGTTACTTAAAGAGTTAATATTTATCAAATGAGCACAAACTTTTGTTTTAACTAACAATAAGCAGTACATACCTCAGCACCTTGGTGTTCATCAATAAAAAAAAAAAAAATGAACCAATTATTTGCAAGAGAATTTTATGTGTAGTCTACCAACAAATACCACTTATGAACAGTGTTTTAAATAATGTTCAAGGTTTAATCAGTTTACATTTTTTCATCTTTATTCAAACTCAAAAATTAAATAATTGATGATCACTGACTAAATAATGGAATGCTAACAGTTAAAAAAATATAGTTGAATCAAATTTCTATTGCTTATATATATATATATATATATATAAAGAGAGACAAGGAAAAACTATACTTAGCCGACATGTTCTATTTTCAGGATATTTACCCAAGTACTGCTGACTGAGGCGGGATGTGGCACAAGGCTATTTTTAATGGGGATTTCTGTGCACATATGTAGACCTCACCTAAGCAGGGTGAGGTCTTGTCTACTTTTCCCCAGACAAGACTCTACATTCCTCTCAGCCTGAAGACAGTCTGACAAGTCTGAGTTTCAGCCGAAATGTCTTGTCCTCTGAGGGACTTATCAAGACAATGTAGCATTTATAGGTAGGCAAGGATGTCATTGGTTTATCAAGGTTTGGAACTAACGTCTATATCCACTGGGCCATGTGTCCTTAAGGATATAGACATTGGTTAGTTCCAGTGACTTGACCCAAAGTGTTGTGAGTTCAATACCAGGCTACAGCAGTGGTGAACAAGTAACTTAAAGGGTTAGAGAGAGATAACTCATGACTACCAAAAGAGGCTTCATGCAAGGAATGAGAATGATATACCCCAATGATTGTAATAAAGGATTTGGTTTAAAATTCCTAGCACCTGAAGAAGGCCGGAGCCTACAATTGCTGAAATATCATACAAATGGCAACAAAGATGAGGACAATGGTTCGAATAATGTAAATAGTGCAGGTCGTTTTTGTTGGTAGCTTTTCTGTAAATGTCAAAGTTCACTATTGTTTTCATGTAACATGTTATTTTGAAAGGGAAAAATGTAGTTAGCATGTGGTTCAAAGGTGAAGTCTATTGTAGATTCAAGGCTGTTAAGTTGGTCTCTTCTATAGTTACACTCCATCTGAGAATATTTCCACGCACACACCCATAGTATGAGGCAAATTAATTAGTCCATTGAATATCAAGAAATCTTTTGAGAATCTCAAACCACAAGTAAACTGGTGCCATATCATAGAAAAGTGATAACTGGTCTCAATGAATGATAAGACACAAACCAGGTCTTAAGACCATTGAAATCAACACTGTACATAGGTACAAATGGTCTATCCTGATATTAAGCACTTTTCACTTATAGACTATTTTAAACATATATACATATTTATTTAAAATTTCTAACATAGTTATGTTATAATATTGCTATAATAGGTGATATAATAACATACTTACGTTATAAATTTTGATTAAAATTATTATTTGATTAAATTATTCACTCCACTTTGTATTGAGCACATTTAAAAAAAAATTTTTTTGGGATACAGAATTTTATTCCATCCATACCTATCCTACACTTGTGTGTGTGTGTGTGTGTGTGTATATATATATATATATATATATATATATATATATATATAATATTTATTAGTCATCCACATACAAGCCTGTTTTGCTGTATCACAGCTTATCAATGTGGCTAGACCGCCACTTGATTTCAGCTGAGATCAAAACTCGACTGATTTGATGTCAGTCAGAGTATCTACTCCCAAAGCTATTGGTTCATTATATATATATATATATATATATATAAAATATGTATTTCAGCACTAGTTTTTCATTTGTATGTTTTATAAAAAATGACAAAATGTTTTTTGTCTGCCATTTTTAATGAAATGTATTATTATTTTTAATGTTGTGTTGCTTATATAACATGGCATCATTTATTAGCATATGTACATAACAACTTCTAAAACTTTTTCAAATGATTTTGTTATCTCAGTTCTTACCTATTGCCATTACTAAGAAAGAAAACCCTTACCCTTACCAGCCATGCTTTACACTCAGCCGTAGGTGGCTTACATGTTCAGTTTCCCTTTAAGGAAGAATATTTATATCTGAGACCAAAACATATAGGCAAGTATATAATAGGAAACAAACCACAGAAAACTGATTGTTTTCCTCTGTTTTTCTATTATCTGACTCCAGTTCCAACTTCAACTTCTTAATTGACAAAATGAATATTAATTAGTAATAACAGCTGATTCCATTGTATAATTGTTTTTCATTTTATGTGATGAAGAAATGCTTAAAAGTAGCTGATATCTTTAATGTTATGGATTTTATTTTAAAAGAAATGTATCAAACAAAAATTGCATGTATTATTTTCTGAAAATTCAGACTTAACATACAAATATATTCTTGTTGTAATATAGTAAATTTTGATTTTAAAGGTGAAATCAGTATATTGAAACATTTTAATAGCATATTTGGTTAAAAAGAATATGAGGAAAATACTTAATTTGAGAACTTTTGACAATTTAAAGCATTTTTTCTTAGTCCACATGTGACTTATATTGCTCAAAATTTACATGTATTATACTCACCTTTATTGCAAATTTGAAGGTTAGTTGCTTGTTTTCTGGCCTGAACACAAACATCCAAATTTTTAAAAAATGTCTTTACTAGTAGCTGCAGCCATCTTAGTTTATTCAATATATTTCTATTTATAATGTTTTTGTTATAAAACTCTTAACAATGGATTCTGAGAGACCAGCTTCTTTTTTTTTTTCTCTTGTTAATAAAAGCCTTTACTTTTCTAACATATTTAGTTTGGAAGTCCCCCCTCCCCTACAGAGTCACAAGCAAATTTTAATTACTAAAGTAAAAAGCAATATTGATACTGGCTAATGTCACTTGATTCATGGTCAGAATTTTCCCTCCATACAAAATTTCATGATATTCTGTATCTAGCAATCAAATATTAATTGCATGAAATGTACTTTTTTCTTTTTGATGTCCGTTTTTAACTTAAAATATCAATGGTTTTGGTCAACTAATTGTCCATCCATACTTTTTCCTTTTAATTTTTTCTTATTTTTTTAGTGATTCAATTTTCATAGGGATTTAGTTTTTAAATTGTCTTCAATATTTTTTTTTAATTCAAATGGATGCTGAGTTTGAATTCCAGTTGAATTCCTTGCATTCACTTATGCACAACTACTCTTGGGAAAGGTATTAATCCGTCTCTTTCCTCCAGTTATGGGTTAAATAACGGGACAGATTGGGTTCTATAGCCTTAGCTCACAACCAGTCTACCGCAGAAAGCAGTGGCAACCTACTGCAGGATAATTTTTTGCCCAGTCAGTCATGTCTCTTTTGAAACATGACCGCCCAAAACGTGTATCACGTATGGCACTTAACCGACTGACATGAAAGCAGAGAAGTGAACTTGTGAAAATATTTGGCTGAAACAGAAATTTAATATTTGTTTTTATGATGTTGTCAATCTCTTGCTATCACTTATTTCTACTTATTTGTTAGAGCTTGGGTAAATTGGTTCACTTTTAGTTGCCATCTTATTTTGTTCATGAATGACAAAATAAAATCTAGTCACTTTTTTAGCAGTACTTTAATTGTTCTTCTTTTCACATTATATTATAAAAACACTTTCCTTAAAACAAAGAATCTGACAGCATACATCAAATTTTTGTAATTAAAGAAAAGATAATATTTAGGAATATCAATTTCAAAATGATTGTTGGTTGGTTGTTTTGTTTTTATGGCATATCAACCTCGGCAGGTCATTTATTGCCAACTAAATTTTTTTATTTATTAATTGCTGGTAATACCTTTTTCTTTCATAAATTTATTGCTTTTATATAAGTTTTGTGTTTAGTAATACTTTTTTCTTTTCAAGTATTAAGATTCATTGGGATTTGTTTTTAAAGGCAGGGTCACCAAGTCCTACCCTGTTATTTAACCCATAACTGGAGGGAAGGGACAGATTAATACCTTTTCCAAGGGTACTAGTGCTTAAGTGAATGCTGGGTATTCAACTGGAATTCGAACTCAGCTCACTGATTTCTCTTTCCAAGCCAATATCCACTGCACCACGATGCACATCCATCACTATATGCTTACAGCACCAATTTCAAAATGAAGTTGGATATTTATTTAATGCTAAGATTCTATGGAAATATTTTCAGTGTGTGAGTTTGTGTTCAGAAATTAATATTCACATTAATATATATTACAGTGTGCCAACCACTCAAAGCTCTAGGACTTGCTGTTAGCCACTTGAAGCATTGATAGCCAATTTCCTAAAAATGACACTTTAATATTACAGACACACACACACACACACACACAAAACCATGATTATTTTTCTTAATCATAATTTGAAAGGAATAAAACAGAATTATTACTGTCCTTGAAATACATTGAAAAGAATAAACAATATTTCTGACAAAATTCACCCTGAAAAATGCAAGAAAATATTCCAATACTATTGTGATTATCTTTATGTACACCAATTTATTTATTATTTGATTGTATGAAAATTGAAGTTTCTTTTTACAATTTTATTTGATATTTTCTATATTTTATATTTAAAAGAAATATAATATAGATTTATAATTTGGGTTGTATTTTTAGTGTTTTTTACTTTTGCATTTATAGTGATATATATTTTATAGCAATCATACTAGGTTGTAATTTTGATTGTATTGTGTTGGTGAGCTTCGTACTTATATCATTGTTTTATACTGGTGTACTTAAAAATATGTCTCTTATTATTGTTATCATGTCATTTGGAAATTAATTATTATTACTTTAAAAAAACAAAATTATTAAAATTTAAACTTGACTGTCCAATTATGGCTAGAGTTTTAATTATGAAGAAACATATTGAAAGAAAACAAAAGTACAATGAACCACTGACATTGATTAAATAATCCCACTATAAATTGTTGAACAACTATTAATTATATACAAGACCCATATCTGCTAAATTACAGTGAATGGAATATTTAGTCTATAAGGATTAGAATTTTTAAGACAATAGAATTGTGAGAGATTAGAAAATATTTCTCCTATCTCATGTATACATCACTCAGATGGATGCAAATCTGAAATCTATTTACAGATGTTAGTGTAGCTACAGGAGAATTTTGCTTCCCAACCCCATAATTTTTTTATTAACTTTCGACAAATTGTAAAAACCTCAAAGTTTCTATTTTGTCCTTCCGAAGTTACAAAAACTCTACTTTTGTTATTTAAACACTGTAACGAAAGAGAAATATTTATTTTTCTTTGGTACTATTTCATAGAAACCACTTCAATCCATGTACAATCTGATGTCTAGTTTTTGATATTACAGAATTTATAAGTTTCTGCATTTTCCACTCCTTACTATTTACCTCTTTGGTAGAGGGTTATTTTGGATTCACTCTATTCTTTTTAATCTGTACATAGAGATCTCACTAAAATGAAGCACTTTACACAACAAATATTTACATTTCACCATAATTTCCTCCTTTGTCAGTGCACTCAATTCAGCACTGAATATTAATCAGATAGATCAAACATTATATAGTGAAACTTTCAAATTGATCGATTCTCATATTAGTTGAGTAAATATTTCATGTAAACAAATGGACTCAAGTTGTAAAAGTTCTGCTTCTCCCCCCCCCTTTTTTTTTATCATAATGAAAATTACAATTGAGCTATTACTACAGACATTTTTGGTAGAAAAAAAACAAAGCTTCATTACTAACTGCACAATATCTGAAAAATAGATCCCGACTATACTTATGAATAAATCATATTTAGTTACATGTAATTTATTTTTATTTTATTTAATTTATAAAATATTTTTAAAAATGTGAATAAATTAAATTTCTAATTTTAATTTACAAGGAATCTGTTTTATGGTAATCGAGGGAGACTGTATGCAAGGGAGTTAACTGTTAGAGATCATCTGAATTATCCGTAAGAAACATGATTCAAAGGTTAGGTTAAAAATTGGGAATCACTTTTACAAAGTTGTAAAAGAGTCCAATACATGATTGAATCAAGGCCTTATAATTATTGAATGTTTAGATTATAAGTTAATACAACTGCTTTCAATTCACTTGAATACTGACATCGAAATAATTTTCAAAAGAAAATATGCAATTTGTGTTTTTGTTTTTTGTTTTGATTATGAGAAATCGATGCAACACAACATGTGAAACTTAGTAATAAAAGAATTTGAATTTTGTGATCTACAGTTGAAATGAGAAACTATGGCTTTTGTTACTGACTTTAAAGCTTTTTGTATCTAAACCTGTAGAAAAACAGCTGATATTCTTGCAACAGAAAAGTAAAAAGAAGAACCTGATGATCATAGATTTTTTATTTATTTACTTATAGTTTTGACATTAAGAATTTCAAATGCTTTCATATGACAAAATTGGTAGGCATATTTAGAAATGTAATCACAATGGTTTATCAAACTTAAAAAGAAACTGAACATTTTTCAAATCAAAAAATAATGAATAAAAGTGATGCATTTGCTCAAACACGTGTACTAGTAAAATAATTAATATTCTGCTTAGAATGAAGACACTCGAGCCAAAGTCAAGGCAAAAAATACTAAATTAGTCATGTGGATAATATTTCTGGTGATAATACATTATAGATTAGATCACAGGTTCAGGTTGTCAAATTGATTTTTCCTGTTACTTTAATTGCATGATGAAAGTATTTAAATTTTCCTTTGTTTTACATGAGAAACTCAAAGTATGAAACAATTTATAAGAAAAATTACAGTCTAAAATTTTAACTAAAAAGAAAATGAAAAAATGTAAATAGACTGTCAGGAAATTATGAAAAACTATCAAATTCTTATTTAGACAAAATTTATTTGCTTTTTGCTCAAATTTTCTTTGTATCTTTATATTCATCAGTTGGTTCATTATAATCAATATTTTTTTTATTTCTTGATTGAATATTAATATATACAGGGGACTAACTGGAAAGGAAGATTTTCTGTAAGTTTTTCACTATTAATTTCCACGAGAATGATTTTGAAGATCTGTCTCAAATCCTCCGTGTGACATTAAGAGTGTAAGTGCATTTCTTTGAAGTGAGAAAGAGAAACACCTTAAAGATAAAAATGCATGGTTCCTTTTTTTTTAATTGGGGTCTAACTTCACAAAAAGTTTTTGAGTTGGAATATCATTTTTACAGCGATCAGTTGGTTCATTTCAAGAATGAGAAAACATGCGAAAAGAACATGTCAGCTGATGAAATGGTCTCTTTAACCACATTAGTTTTTATCTATATAATCTTTTTACTTAGTTAATATATTCAAGATTTAAATTATATGAACAGTGTTTTTACCTGAACATTTGGGGTTTCCATACTACCAAAGAGAATTCAATAATACTTTTTTCCTTTTTTTTTTAGTAGTTTTAATTATTCTTTTCAAATTTTTTTGTGTTTATTTACCTTTCTCTTTAAAGGAAAGAACAATTCATACTTCATCTCAGAAGTTCCAACTAGATTTTTATTAAAATTAGTTAATTAAAGTTATATTAAACATTTAATTATAGACAAGTATAAGATGGTTTGCTGACTTTTGTTTTTTTCTGTGCCTACAGAAAAGGCTGTAATCTGATGGAGCACAGTCAGGACTGTAGGCTGGATGTGGCAGAACCTCAACGCCGTCCAGCTCTTCAAACTTGTCTTTGGTCTTCCTGGTGGCGTGTGGCTTAGTATTGTCCTGCTGCATCAAAGTGCACTTTCAGTTAATCAGAGCCGAGTACTTTTGCTTCAACTTTTCATAGACCAGCTCAGGTTACTGACAGTAAAGTTTGGCACTGATGGCATGACCATTCGGAACCAACTCAAAATGCACGATTCCTTCAAAGTTCCACCAAATGCACAACATGACTTTCTTGCCGAATCGATCTTGTTTTGGAACCGACGGTGTCTCTTGCCCTTTCTAAACCCATCGCTTGTTTCAATTGTGCTTGACCAGATAGACCCATTTGGCAAGTGTTTACAAACTTTTGGGACAACTTAATATATATATTATCTAGAAAAAATTTTAGATATTCTACAATTTTTCCTAGATTTTTTTTTACTCTGTTAAATAAATAAATTTAACATTGAGTTCATCTCTATCGGAATTTACCTGACTTAAATACCAAATGCTCTACGGTATATATATATAAGAGAGGGAACAGGGTGAATTTTTCACAAATTATTGTTTTGTTAGTGCACTTAATCCAATGTGTCTCTAGATATGCAAACATCATGCACTAAATATTTCATATTAAAAATCCCTTGAGGGAGTGCTGAAAAGTTTTGCCACTGTAATTCTTATAGTTTGGTCAGTGAGTCAGACTAAATTATCATCTATCCTCTTTTATGTATTAGGCTACAGATATAATGATTCACTCTCATACACAAATGTCTTGTTTGTAAGACTGTAATAATTTTTCCATTGCTTTTCTTTCAACCTTGTTTTTTTTTTCATTTTTTCTTTTTTTTTTTTTTCAGAGAGGTGGCCCAGCTTGATGGCAAAGAAGTTTAGTGTTCAAAATTTAAAAAGAAAAAATATATTGTAAAAAATACGGAATCGTGTAATGTATCCTTGAAGAGAATTTTTGTTGTTGTGTTAGTCAGACATGAAGCCTCATCCAGTTTATTGATGTCTTCTAATAGAAAAAGTTTGACCATTTAATCATGTATACAAAATTTTCTTTGATCAAAGAAATGGATTTGTAACAAGCCAAAATGGCTCTCACAGGAAACTTTTAGAATAAATATTTATGAAAACAGCTCAAATGTTCTTATTTTAAGTAGCAGATACAATCACATTCATTTTGTATGAATTTACAATAAAAATTATTATACACTGATGTATTCAAACTAGTATCTTCATTAATTTCAGCTGCTTTTCACCACAACTGTCCATTCTACAGCTGTTAGAAAACTAAATGAAAAAGAAGAGTAGACTCAACCTGGCATTTATTTTACAGAAATGCTTGGGCTACAAGAGCTTAACAATCCAGGTTTATTGGGCACAACATGACATTTTATGTAGTTGCAGGAAAAATGAATTTGCAGAGGCTTCATTCAAATCAAACACTTTTGATCAGTCCATAAAGTTAGTTGGGTTCATTGATTAATCCACGCGATGCCATTTCTAATCAAATGCTTGACTCAGGGATTGAATTTAGAAGGGATTAAAGGTTTTTGTTCTTCATATCAAACTCAAGTGGTAAACAAAGGTTTCATTTTTATAAAACATACCAAGTGAGTTCAATATATGGAAGATGCAGCTTTGAAAATAAACACTATGGAGAGTTGGGTGGGGGGATCAGTACACATTAGACTTGGAACCTCCACAGCAGGTTTAGTATTGAATTAAACACTATAAGAGTTTCTTTTCTCAGAAGAACTATGTTATGGTAGAATAGATAATGTATTGGTTAAGTAAACAGTTTAGTTGTTGCCCCCAATTTTTTATAGGGCACTTTGAATTAGATTTTATTTTTAGATTGGTACATCCTACTGACTACCGATTTGTTTTCTTGAAAAAAGAATTATCCAGACACTACTAAAATAACTGCTATGAAGTAAAGTTAGTTTACTGTAATAAAACCTGTGTAAATGTCATGCCAAAAATAGCACTAAATCTGGATTTGAACCCAAATTTGACTTAGGCCTTATTCAGTTGTACAAATGAAACCCTGAGTAAATGGCAAAGAAATTCCTCATATATCAAATTCCAATACAACAACCACATAAAAAAAATCAAGGTTAAATTAATGGTTGGCTAAATAAATTGCCTAACGATACTGAAGAAATGGGAAATTTTTGTCAAACTGGAGGATCAAAATTTATTGTTTTCTTTCATCAATAAATCTAATCAAGAAACATGTTTATGCTTCTTCGTGAGGTGACTGAGGTGGGACTTTCCATAAGGGGAAAGAAAAAAAAATCTACCTTAAAGAAGCATGATTTGGTAGAGAAAAAAAACAAATAATCAAAATAAAAAAAAACATAACCAATGCTGATATCATCATCATCATCATCTCCTGCTGCTGCCGTAAGTAGATAGCTTAATCCCTGGATCAGGTACAATGGCTTTGGTTTTAAATCCCCTTCCCATTACTTAATACACTGGACTTCTAAAAACGGCCAGAGGGTTCAATGCAAAGAGATTAGTTCAAATAAATCTCTGGAATTTCCTAATGAGGAAAGAAATAAGAGCCATCTTTTATTTTAGTTTTGATTTCAGGCTAGTAGATTAAATTTATACTTCCAATAAGTAAAATATTTTGCTATATATCAAAAACTAATTTAAATTTACTCTAAGGATTTTTTATTTGTATTAAA
>JBBBDQ010000197.1:827500-855000 GCA_037127315.1 Ascarosepion bandense | reverse complement strand
AGCTTAAACCAACATAATAAAAAAAATATCAAAATGGACAATTTTTGTCTCTCTTTTCACCTGAAATTTAAGCCAAAATACAATGTCTAGAACGGCTCATGATTAATCATAATAGACATTCATTGTCCTTTATATTTATGTATATATACACACACACACATATAAACCAACATATATTTGTATAGACATGCATAAAAGGACATCCGAACATATACACACACACACACACCAATATACGCAAACATTACACATTAGCAAGTAAAAATAAATATCAATGTATCTGCTAGTACTTAAAAGCCTATGTACACCCATATACATGCATACATTAATACATAGAGAAACCCAGGAATCCAAGTATATATTCTAATATAAACAGAGTGAAAAAAAAAAAAAAAAAAAACAAGATGGCAGGGGGAGTTATATATATATATATATATATATATATATATATATATATATATAAATATATATATATAAATAATCAATAAAAAACAGGACCCATAAGTGCAAACAGTTAAAACCAGGCACTAATAAAATATTTCAGAAACAATGTGAAATTGATGCTTTGAAAATCACAATTATTAAATATTAATTAGTGCTATAATAAAAACATGTTAAATATTAACCAGATAGGTTTTAATCTAGCATACACTATCAAATATTGACATGATATTCGTTGAGATATCTCATCTATATAACTTGATGATCAGTGTTAGATTAAATACTTAGCAAATATTAATGATAATATATGCCGAATTAAATACCTAGCAAAAATCAATTACATCCAAATCAGATAAAAATACCAATCAAATGAAGGCAAATAACAATTGACATCAGTTAAAACTAGTATACAGAATTTCTTAATATTTCAACCCATATTATAAAGTAAATAATGAACTATGTTTCAGTAATTTCATTTCTCTGGCTTAACAAGTTAACCTTGTTCTTAAATTTGATAATTTCTAACTTCTCATTGAGACAAAGGTAGCAAGGTGCACGGAAGGAATTACAAGTTCGAGCCTTTGTAAGAACTTTCCATTTAACAGTAGATTTTTTTTTTAACATCAAAAGTAATTGGATAATGAAGTACTATATTTATAGGAACTATTATTGAAAGATGGTATGTATTGATACCAGCAGGTTTTGAATGAGTTTTTTAGTAGATCTGATATAAAACTTTTTAGTATCAGGATTTTCAATTGTAGAGGAAGTATAAAGATAAACTATGGAACTAATTAAGCAATTATTATGCAATGGGCATTCTTCAGAATTTCTACGATTACATTCGCTGGTATTAGTTTTGTTATCCTTGGTATAATTCATTTGAGCATTATAATTCACCAAATTTTTTTTCTATTTCTGTATTTCTGTATTTGTTGAGGACTTTGTTATTGTCTTTTAATTAAATTCTTTCTAGAGTATCTGTACAACAATAGCTTAACTTGCAAGTATTATTATTGGATGTCTTACTAAGAGGATTAGTTTTGAGAAAGCATTTATTATTAAAGTTTAAGAATTTTTATCATGGTTTAGTTTTAACTATCATATTGTGAGGAGTAAACCAAATGATTTTCCTAGATCTTTTATCATTGCCAATAATATTTCTGAAATTGATAGCCTTACCATTATCACTGCTATTCCTAAGGGCAGAATTATAAAATTTGCTCTGGTAGTCAAGTTAGTAGTGAGTCTTAAGTTCAATAGAAGAGAGTATATGCTTAATAACTGACAGATGGTTAGAATTAGGATTTATATAAATTGGGTTAGAGTTAACCTTTATATAAGGTTGGAAAGAATTAGTGTCAAGGTCCAAAGTAACATCTAAAATGTTTACCTGTTTTATGTTGGTGGTTACTTTAAAATACAATCTACTCTAATTTTAATAGAATCTTTAACAATCAGTAATCCATCATCTCTATATAGACCTATACTGTGTCCACACAATCATAAGCAGTTAAATTATAAAGAATAAATAATGCCACATCTGAGGCTTCAGCAGAATCCAAAGAACCCATTGAAATATTAAAATATCCATCTGAGGTTTTTTTTTGTCCATTGTAGATCAGAGCAGAATTTCTATATATATATAGGTCTTTAGAAATGGATGGATAAAAGTCATATCAAGTACAATTATTATTCTGGATACCTTTAAACCAGTTAATAACATCCACAGTATTAATCCATTGCAAGTGTTCAATGGTGCTTTTAATAATAAATGGTTTTGCTGATTGACTTTCATTCTAGTAGAATTAATTAGACATATAGATGGCTTGGTTCTAAAGTGTGGTTTATGGTCCTTCAAAAGTACATAGGCTTCTTTAGTTTGTAGTTCACTGACCCATAATTTATCAGTAATGGATTTGCCAACATAGTTAATATGATCAATCAGACTGACATTGGTAGTGTCAATTTTCTTATAGCTTTTGGTTAAAGTATTTCTAATTAAGGTGTCATAATCCTTGGGGCATAACTTATTCAAATTGGTGATTTTATCTGATTTAGATCTATTAATGTCTTTAACAATTATACAGATTTTTTTATTCCATCCATATCTACCCTATACTTGGATATTAGCGCCTTTTATAGTTAAGCACTGTCTACGCTATTTTTATAATATGGACAAAATTTCAGATTATCTTTAAAAAAAATTCCCACCACAAACAGGAATATTCTGACAGGCTGGTTCTCCAAACTGAAGATCTCATTAGAAGAATGAGATGGAAAGCTCATTTCTTTCTTCTTGACCAGGACAAAGTACCTAACCAAGAAAAATACTGTTTTAAAAGTGGCACAAATTACTGAAGCACTTTCTGGATTTGAGAAAGACTTAATGGGAATTATTAATGGATTAACCTTCTCCAAGAAAAAAAATCTGGATAATATTAAATGTTTCTGTATGTGTGTTATATATATATATATATATATATATATATAGTGTGTGTATATAGATATATATTTTTCTTGTCTATGTACATTTATATGTGCGTATGCTTCTGTGTGATGTAGTTATTTTTAATTGGTATGATGATGATCTGGAGTTTTTCGTGTGTTTTTGTTTTTTGTGTGTGTGTGTGTGTGTGTGTGTGTGTACACACGTGTTCTATATAATGTTTAATTGTCCATACACTCAATTTAAATTTTATTTTAGATGCTGTTTAATGTACAATCTGGAAATATTTTAATTTGTGGGATCATCCTTCCTGTCTCAGCAACATGATAGGCAGCAGCTAAGGTTGGAGGACTTGGCTGCCTTCCATCTGGAAACAATATAATATAGCCATACACAGTGTTATTTAAAAAAAAAAAAAAAAAAAAGAATATCAGCCTGCTCGTGATATATATATATATATATATATATATATATATATTCCTATATATCATATCAAAATCATTAAAATTTGACGATTATTGGATTTTTGCAAAACAATTTTTTTTTTACTGTAATGAAGAGGTTAAATTTTTAGTGTAAACTTTGGCCAACACAGATACATGAAAAACATTTCTCACCAAAATTTTGAATATGCTAGAAAACGATTAAAATTTTTATAAATTTAATGAAATTATCAGTCTCTTAAATATTTTTACAGTAACTTATCAAAATTAGCTAAAAAACCAGCATACCATGATAAAACAAAAGTACTTTTCTTCATGCTTTGCTCACTTTTAAAGGTACCTATATTAAGCTCATTCCTAACACACACTGAACATGGCTACCTTGTCTATTTCTACTACAATATCCGCCCCAATCCGAATGAAAAGTCTGACTAAATTTATCCATGTTCATAAATTACTGTGACTTCATTACCAACCTAATGGAAAAGACATGGGAGTCTGTCGATCAATGAGAGAACAGCTGGCTCACATGTCATATATATATATATATATATATATATGAGAATAGCCTTTGCTAAACAATGACTGAAATTGCTATTAAAGTAGGTTTGTCTGAAGGTCCTGCTAATAAGCACAATTGATGTGCATCATTCCATAGACAGAGAGATAGAGTGACAGAGATATAGATTTTAAATTAATGTGAAATCTTCAACTAGTACAAATATTAAAATAAAAATGACAAATTAAAGTTGGTTATAAAGATTCAGTGTAAAAGAGCAAGCAAAGTTAAATTTGATAAAACTATTGAAAAATGCCAGTACAAATTCCAGCCAAATTCAACACCTATCTTCAGAAGATAAAAAGAAAAAGTTATTATTTTCCTAATCTGAAGCAGAACAGAGAAGAATGCATATTTTATAAGCAAATTGAATAATACAAATAGGAAATCATTGTTAAAATGATTTCATTAAACAAAAACTGCAAACTGGTACATTTATCTTTTCTGATTTAAGAACAATACACAACCTTGACCTAAATTTATAACATTTTAAATACAAAAATTAAAGTGGAAAATTTATATTCTGAGAGAAATAATAGAAATTTTGTCTGTTTTAAAACAGGGTGAGCAGATGTATATAAAAACAATAACAAAGCAAAACAATTTTTCATTTTTTTTTTTTATTAAGTACAACCACATGTTCATTATCGCTCATAAAATGAACTATGATGTAATGATGGTGGTTGGAGAACCAGCAGTGATAATACCTGCCCCAACTGACCAGCTTAATACATCACAGTATGTTAATTGCAGCCAGACTTGCTGATAGTATTCTCAATGATATTCAAAATTTACATGCCGTCCTATATAAAAAAGTATCTCTCATTCCCAGATAAAAAAAAAATATATATATATATAAATAAAAAAAAAATAATTAAAAAAAAATAAAGTTAAAAAAGAAAAAAAAAAAACTTGTTAAGGATAAAAAATAAAAAAAAAAAAAAGGAAAAAGAAAAATAGTAATAATCATGGTTGCTCTTTATAAAAAATTACAATTTCGTGATACTTTGAAGTTAACTATTTGTAAATATCACATGACCAAGAAAATAAATACAGAGTATTGCAACAATGGAAATAAATAAATGATTGAATGAATCCCATTCCTTTAGTGCAGAGAATCCCTGATTCTCGAGATCTGGACTGCAAGAAATAACGATTACCCCAGAAATAAAGGGCAGTATGACTAGTTTGTCCTTAACTTTAGTGGGCTAAGAGAAAACGCTGGATCTTTAAGGGCATAAAAAAATACAAGGGACAAAATATTAAAAAATCTGCATCAGAAAGGGGAAGTGTGTATATATATATATATTTAAAGAGAATTATATATACATTCATATATACACGTTATTAGATTGTTACCCAGTATGGGTAGCAACAGTATTCAAATTGGCTAGTATTTACTGACCAGTTAACTGCGGCCCACTTGTGCGAGATGCACTTTCAAAAATTACTAAGTTTATCTTTGATAAATTTTCAAAGAGTTTCTTTAATAAACAGCATTTGAGTTTTAATTAACTGACATTGTATTTTTGGGTGTATTTTATAATTGTTATAATTTTCAGTACTTTACATATAAAATTTTTCTTCATTCATATTTACATAAAACCAGAGACCAGAAGCAGTAGCAGCTGCCCACTGTCATCTCTCTGGTTTCAGATGATACATGAAATAATGAAAAATGCCTGAAGCATTCATGGATTTGGAAGTCAATGAATTGGTTCAATCTTTCACTCCATAATAAATCGCACAACTAAATGAAAGACACATGTATTTTAACTTTGAAGTAGTTTCTTTTGGATTTTAATATATATATATATTATATATAAATATTTTGTTATGAAAACATCAACCTAGCACACATTCAGATCTTAAGCAACACAAATTTTTTCTTCTCTCTCTCTCACACACCACAAACACAAGTGGACCATGATTGATTAACTTATTTTGTAGTTAAACCTGATATATATATTGACAGATACATATATATGTTATAAATTTTATGGATATATATGTATGCAAGTATGTTCTTCAATGAAAGGGACGGGGAAGATGGCAACTAGTTTTAAGGGAAAGGTAGGTCTATGCAATTTACATACATGTACGCGCCAAATGGTATGCATGTAAAGATACTTACAATGACTGGTCGATAGGTAGATTATTATAAAAAAAAAAATAAAAAAATAAAAAAAAAGTACAAAAAACTAATTTATAAAAAGGAAAAAATAATGGAATGTATTCTTTAAGGAAATTCATCACTTATTTTTGTCTTGTCTCTCATTATATAATCACCTTAGTGCATTCAGACAGCTCCACAACTCACATTAGGGCCTCTCTGCAGCATTACAAATGGGACACAAAACAGTTATCTTTTTGTTAGTTCACACCAGTTTCATGCAACACAACAGCAGCAGTAGTAGTAGTAGTAGTGATGGTGGTGAAGGAGGCTCCAGCCGTGCGTGCCAACATGCCAAAAGGTGGACGGAGTGCTGCAAGTGGGAGAAGCAACATCCGTTGGGCCCTCAGGATGTCAGCACGCTTACAATAGTGGCTGATAAGTGTGTCAACTACTGCAGCAGCAGCAGTAACTGGTGACAGGCTGAAGAGGAGGCGGTGGTGGCGGTACATTGATATCAACACAAACTAGCTGGTGTCCTTGTAGCTTGTCATCTGATAGCTCTGACAATATCCTACAATGTTTCACTTCTTCACGGCAACAAGTTGCCATTAAAAAAAAAAAAAAAAAATTAAAAATAAAATTTTTTTAATGATATGCTTGTTTTCAGTCGATGTCTATCAATGGGGTTGGGGGATAAAGCTCCCATTTAAGCTGGGAACCGGGAACCAAGTAAATCTACAACGATGGTCCAAAAAACATACCAGTTTCTTGTTTTCAAAACAGTCAATTGGATTCGGGAAGCAGTTCTTCCAAAATCCTTTCAAGAATTTACTAATTTTCATAAATGCAGTTTTTATCTTAAAATATGAGCAAACTGTATAGTTCACCCAGAGATCTGTATTGCCAGCTGGAAGGAGAAGAATCTCCCAACTGGGCTTTTTAAGAGGCACATGCTTTTTGATACTGTCAATTGGCAGCGTGTAGAAAAATGGGGGCAAGGAACAAGAATAAAAAGCAGGAGAGGGGGGTAGATTTTGGAGGGAAAGAAAAAAAAAAGTAGTATAAAAGTCTTTTAATCACATCTTAAGAAGAGCTTTGAGAATTCTGATATTACATGCTTTTTATAGGCATGCAAATTATTCAGTGTTTTATGAAGACCCTTCTGAACATGGCAGCCAGGCAGGGGCTTGCTGCTACAATTATTTTGACAACAAAACATTTTTTTACTTTTTTCTTTTTTTAAATTATCTCAGGACGTCCAAGAAATGAGCTAGCTACCTGTAACAATGCTACACTGACACACCAACAGCTCAGCAATCCATGTTCCCCATTTAACATCATCAAATGAAAAGAAAGGGAAAAGCCTTGACAGAAGAAAAGTTTGCTTTGTTTAGATTTTTTTTTCTTTCTTTATCTTAGCGGAAAAACTCAAGAATTGGGTGTTCTTGTTAAAACCGCACCTCAACAGAACGTGATTTGCAGTATGACAGGACGGCATATATACCTTTGTTTCTCTCTTTTTTTTTTTTTTTTTCTTTTCTTTCCTTTTTTGTTTATTTTTAAAATTTTTTTTTAACCATTGTAGTCTGGCTAACCTCTCTGGGAAACAAGGTGTAGAACCAGCAGCAACTATCATTTTATCTACAAATTCTTCTAAAAAAATTTTTTTAAATTTTCTTTTTATTTTTTTTTTTCACTTTTTACCATATTTTTGTAGAAACGTTTGTCCAACAGACAAGACCTTCAGAAAAAAAAATCAAAAAAACAAAAAAAACAAAAAACAATGAAAGAGTAAAATACAACAATTAAGCAAGTAGTGCTACAAGGCAGAAGAATAGCAATGAATAGATTACAAAATGTCAGAAAAAGAATGAAATATCACATTAACGCAGCAAATGGAATAAAGAAAGTAGGGAAAAATGAACGGAAAAAAAAAAAGGTGCACTTGAAACATAACTTTCATACATGTACATAATACATATGTATAATGAATGATATTACTACATGTGCATTATATGTGTATATTATCTACATATATGGAGGGAAAGTGTGTATATGTGCACACACACACATATATATATATATATATATATATATATATATATGCGCACACACAAACACATACATTTAAAAGCCATGTCTGTAAGACATGGATAGAAAAAGTTGTTTTAACATTTTTAGTTATTTAGTTATACATAAGCAGAGACTGGTAGTATTTGTAGTAAATATCTTATCTACTGAGTGAAGGTGGAAGGAAAGGCAAAGAGTGTGAAAATACTGTTAACCTTTTTTCTTTTTTTCATGGCTAACCACAATTTTTCATCATTACATGACTTTACTGAACATGGCTGATGAAACAGTTGCCTGTCACAGTACCTTTTAGAAAACAATGACAGTGACACAAAATTCTAAAATATCTACAAACACAAAAGCTCAGAATTGGCTCAACAATTTAGGATTCACTGGATTTTCAAGTTTTTCTTTATGAATTTTCATCTTTTTGGTTTTTAAACATTTTGTTATTTTTAGCTTTTTTTGTGCTCTATTTTTCCCTTGGAACAATTTTTTTATTTTATACCTTGGTAACATTTTTCCTGCTGAATAGTCCAGTCACTGGTTCTACATTGGTGTTACCCTGTAATGAAATCACGCTACTTAATGTGGTTGATTGCTTAGTTGCTTTGAAGAATTGTTGGCTTAGCTACCCCACCAATCCTGAACTGGTTGGGCATAGGTTCCCCCATAGGAACCACCATAGCCATTAAACTGCATACAATTGTAGGGGTTGAAGGCTGGGCTGTTGTAATTGTTGACAGTGCTTGCTGGCTTGGTAGTTTTGTTATTGTTAGTTGGTGTACGATAATCACGTCCACCAAAAGCTGCAGTATATCTAAAAGAGAAAGACAAAATTATTACAGTTGAACTTCAGCTAAAAGTTAGCAACAAAAGTTACTTTATGCAACAGAAATATACACAAATATTGGACACCAGACATTCTAAATTCAAAAGAAACAATCATACTTTGAAAATAATTCTTTGCAATTTCAAGATTAATGCCAACTCTCAAAATAATATAACTGCAAATATTTACATAAGAGTATTACAAATTTGCTAAGAAACATTTCTTAAAATATTTAATACAACAGCCATAATTCACTCGGAATACCTGAAATACATTGCAATTACTTGAGTTTTCACTACCAGTTGGATTATTCAATTAATGTAATACAATTTTTTAAAAACCCAACCCTTAAAAATAGAGATTAATAAACTATGACTTACCGCCTAGCTCCACGTCTAACACCACCTTGTGGTCTTGAATCATAAGCCATGGATTCCAACCAAGATGGCACCTCCTGTTTTGCTTCCACAAGAAGATCCAAAAGATCTCTTATAACATTCTTATTTTTCTCATTAAAAAAGCTGGTTGCAAGACCTGATGGAAAAAATATATTTACAATTAATATAATTTAAAAGCAAAAATTTCCATGCTGGTTTACAAAAGAGTTACACACCTGCACAATGCCACAAACAGAAGACAAAACGTTGGAGCATCTCCTGAATCTACACAAACACCTAAAAGAGGAAATCCTCAAATTAAATGAAAAGGTGGACATCATATTAAATAAGCTTACAACCCAAGAAAACAAAGAAATACGAAGAACAGAAAATCTAGTGGAATATCTCAAAACTCGATGTGAACAATTTGATAAGATTACTGACTCATAAAAACAGGAGAAAGCACTTAAAATAAAAGTGACAAAACCTCAAAATGTGGGGCAACTTAATGAACAAAAGAAAATTAGCATTTTACAAGGCTATCAAAAACAAAGTAACTGCCACCATATACAGAGCATTTAAAGAAGAGAAACTCCTTTCATACCAAAACAGTTCTAACAAAAATAAGACATGCCCTAAAGAAATACAAAATTTTTTATCAGAATTATGGGAATCTAAATGCAAGGAATTCTAGAAAAGAAAATAACAGATGAAAACATTACCAAATCAAAAAGAATCGAACAATAAGAAAACAAAATATACCAAACAAGTCCTTAGTAAGAAATGAAACCGGGCAAAACACATACCCAGGAAACTAATATAACAAACAAAATAGAGATGAGCATACTGAACTACATACAAATGGACCCACACAAACTATTTCATTATAATAATTTTAATATTCATGCACATATATTCATGCACATACACCCATCAAATACACCTACCAAGACATACCAGGTCACACACCAATGAGCCCACGTAACAGGCCACTATTTCATAACATAAACAGACAACTACAAAACATTCCCCCAAACACAAAATGGACGACACTACTACTACAAACCACACTATCGAAATACACTCACCGATCCAAGATCACCCAGATATGCCAACACCACATTTTCGAACCCAAACACCTACCATCCAGAAATTTCAAAACATACCTCACCAACTAGAAAACATTTCTTAGAACATATGATCTGAAGGAAAAGATCACTTTAAAAAAAGTACAAAACTCATTATTAATCTTTCCTCATATTCTTCAGAAGAGGAAATAAACCTTCTAAAAGTTAGGTCTAAAATTCTGTCCCACCCCAAAAAGTAATATTGCAGACCTAAAAAAAGACCTTAGAGAATTCAAAAGTAAAATTACTTATAGAAACATTACACAACAACAATACTACCAATAGCTCAATAGTAAAAAACAAATCTAAATATTTCCCAAATAAGAATAACAATTCAAATGAAATGAACATATTTTTTGAGAAAAATCTGGGACACATACTTTCATCAAAACAATCACAACCCCCATAACAATCTCACACAAAAACAAAAATTACAAAACATCCATGAGAACAATGACATAATAAAGAAAGCAGAGAAAGGCAGTGCTGTAGTCATTATGGATAAAACTTACAAAACAAATATTCAAGATATGCTAGGAGATGTAAATAACTACAGATTAATCAACTATAATATAGATGAAAACATGACATGACATAACAAAACAAAAAAAAAAACTGCCTTACACACAGTAGAATACTAACGAAAGAAAGATTTTCTTACAGACTGTTTCAAAAACCAGCAATTTTTACAGACTCCTAAAGTTACACTATGCAAACACAATTAAAGCAGCTATCTAGGAACAAAAATCAGAATATATTCACACCCCAAACCCTAATAACCTTAAATTCAGACCAACAAGCAGATTGAGCAACTTAATTACAACTATACACCACAAAAATAAAAACTACAGAGACAGCATACATTTCCTAAGCTTCATACCACAAAAAGTACACCCAGGTACACTCAATAACATTTGATGTGAACTGCATGTACAGCAACATACCCCCCTGAACTAGGTCATTACATTTTGGATTGAGAAACACCCAGAAATACTTCCCACACATTTCACAAAATAATTTATTATACAAAGTATAGAACTTATTTTAGACAATTCATTCCCATTTAACAACCAAAATTATATTCAAACAACAGGTACCACCATGGGGGCAAAAATGGCACAAACATATGCAACACTCACACTAGCATATCTAGAAGCCTATACAACCAAATAGGACAAATATGGGGAAGACATCAAAACAGAATTCACTAAATCATGGAAGAGATATCTAGATGACTGTTTTATATTTTTGCGATCAACATGGGAAGACATAAATAAACTACACAATCTACTCCAAAACTTGCACCACAAAATTAAATTTACACTAGAATATAGCTATAATGAATTGCCATTCCTAGACATACTCATAAAAACAAAAATTACGAAGATTTACCATAAACCCACTGACACCCAACAATACCACCATTTCAAGAGGCACTACCCTAAAAGTTGTCTAAAATACATGCCCTACTTTCTAGCATGACAAATTTGCACACTAGTAGCTGACGAAATCCTCTATAAAATATACCTAGAGGAACTACGAAAAGCACTACAAATAAGAGGATACCTTGCTCCACTAATAAAAAAGTGTTTCCAACTGGCAGAAGAAATGCCATTAGAATCTATCCAGAATAAAAAACATGAAAAAGAAAACATTCCTGCATACGTTTCCACACACAACAAAAGCAACCCAGAATTGTTTACAAAAATCAAAGGACACATAGAATTACCTAATAAAAATGATAAAATAAAAATCTTAAAGACGACTAAAATAATTACAAGCAAATGCCAACCCAAAAATTTAAAAAACATACTAACCTCATCAAACTTCAAGCAACACAGAAGGTCACAAAATGCAAAAAAAAAAAAAAAAAAAAAAAAAAGTGGGGTATGCTACATAATAATAGAAGGAAACCAATTCAAGTTTGAAAACATCCACATCTAAATCTAATCTAATCTAAACTTATTTATAAATGGAACTGTGTGCGCACGTTACCTATAGACTCCGAAATGGCTGAACCGATTCTCTTGAAAATTTACAGTTATACTATAAGCATCTGTGAGTGTTCTTATCTTGGTTTTATGTCAAGGTACTCCCGCTAAATATTGAAAACCGATCATTTAAAAAAATCGGGTTATAGAAGGAGTGATCTGTTTTTAATCAAATTTGATACACTCAAAGACATAAGAAATGATATTCAGAAGTTTCAGGGTTGCAGTTCTTACAATAGTGCAGAAAATTGATAATATATATAAAAGGCAAGATATTTGTGTGCATGTGTGTGTGTCTCTTTATCTGCTCGTATGTCTGTATTTTTTTCAGCCCTTTTATTTTAGTTTTTGCTTCAGGTTTGGCTCTAAGTAGGTATAATTGTAGTTCTTAGTCTCAGCCATGATACCATTTACTCAGCGGACTTATTTAGCCTTCAAAATTCAGTTTACGACGAAAAGAAAAGAAAAAAAAAAAAAAAAAAACTTATTTGATATTGATACCAGGAAATCAAAATTTGACTTACATCCATTCATTTTTCTTTCAGTCTATGGTTTCAATTTAACTGGAAACAACTATTGCTTTTTAGTCTCTCGTGCCAACGGCCAAAGAGTCTGAGCTCCAAGACCATGGATTAGTTTTAAATCTTTCATTACACCCGGGCAATGCCAGGCTATATTGCTAGTTTGAAATAAAAACAAATCTGAGCTGCAACTCTTATGCTCTTAAATGCAATGAATGCACAAAAATATACTTGGGGGGAGACATAAGGCCTGAATAAAAGAGTAGCCCAGCACAGAAGTAACATTAAACTAGCCAATAACAGGAAATTGTACGTCACCCAACATTTACATGAATGCAGTGGAGATAAATTCAGAGTAATGCCTATATATCAAAATGCAGGTTATGACATGCTCATGATGCAAGAAGAAATATTTATAAAAAAATACAAGCCTTCCCTCAACAAAACATGAAAAACTTAAGACAAAATTTAAAAAAAAAAAAAATACACTGAATTCACATAGTATCTCAAAAAGTGAACTATATGACCCATAGAGTAGAATTGAATGAAAATTGCCTTAAAACAATTTTGAAGTATAAAGAAGAAATCAAATTTCACTAGTCAATGAAAAATTTTTTTTATAGCCAACAAAAGGTTGCAGGAGAGATTTAACATGTGAATGCAAAAAAACCCAACATGTACACGCATATGAACTTTCTGACCTGCTTACCACTTATCCATTATATACCTTGACCATTAGAAAAACAAATGGATTGATATGTGAGGTCACAAGTTTATATGCCTGAATAGAGTCAACTTTAGACTTGAAACATGTGCAGCGACACAAATACCATTATGGACACTTAATATATCATACAAAAAGCAATATTAATAATATCAATAACCTGCTTTATTATAATGCTTAGAGAGAAAGTGTAACAACATATAAATAATAAAACAAAAAAAATTAAACATTATTAGCTGAAATATCCACCCAGTGGACAAGTGGCTCCAGCTTGATAGGGTTTTATACCTCATACTTCTGCCCTTAATCTAACTTGATTTTACAGGACCACTCTTGCAAAGAATAGTACAATATAAAATAATTAAGCGTAAATAGCAAAACCAACAGAAAAGTAGCACCACAAACTACTGAAAGAATTAAATTTGAGTGGTAATTTGTGACAGAATGGAAAATCTGTTCTTATTAGCACTCCAAAATGCTGGAATGCTGAAATTTGGTAGGTCATCTTTGTAGCTTATATAAATCTGAAATTCAGTGGATGGATCTTAAAATCTTTGATAGCTGCAAAACTGCCAATACCATGGCTAATAACACATCATTCAATAAATACCAGGCCTGACATATAGATGGCACTATTAATAATAAATCCATATTATTTTTTACAAAGTACTAACCTTTAATTAGCACACGACAAAATTTGAGCCCAATCAAATTATTAGTTTACAAATTAGAGTTATTTAAGTGAAGCTACTTGTTGCAAATTTTCAAAACAATGGAAAATTCTGAATTGTGTGTTGATAAAGCATTGATTTCTGATGGGAAAAAATACTGTTCAAGCAAAGCAATGGCTTGACAAGCTATTCGGACTGCTCTATCAGAAAACAAGGGTTTAGAGGTGGTATGCTGACTTTAAATGCAGTCGTGTAGAAACAAATGATGCCGAATGCTCAGGTCATCCAAAATCAGCAGTTATCCAAGAAAAAAAAAACGACCGTAAATTGAAGCTGCATGAGATAGCAGAAGAGTTGAACGTATCAGAAGGCAGTGTATTTCTCATTTTTCATGAGTATTTTTCAATGAGAAAGCTGTGTTGAAAGTAGGCACCATGTTTGCTCATAGTCAGTCATAAACAACATGTTGATGACTCAGAGCATTGTTTGCAACTGTTTCAATGCAGCAAGAAGTTTTTGCGCAAATGTGACAAGGGATGAAACATGGATTGACCATTATTATATAGCATTATTGGTACATTTGAAGAAAGAAATTAAAAAAAAAAAAGGCCACAAAATGAAAAAGTGATCTTTCATCAAGACAACGCACAGTGTCACAAGTCGATTGCAACGATGGCAAAACTACATGAATTGCACTTTGAATTGCTTCCGCATCCACCCTATTCTCCAGATCTGATCCCCAGCGACTACTGGCTGTTTGCCGACCTCAAAAGAATGTTCTAGGGAAAGAGATTTGGCTCTAATAAAGAAGTGATATTGGAAACTGAGGAGTATTTTGAGGCCACAGACTAATCTTTCTACAAAAATGGCATCGAATTGTTAGAAGTGTTGGAATCAGTGTTATCATCCTAGAAGGAGGCTATGTTGATGAATAAAGTCGAATTTTCCATAAAAAGTGTTTTGTGTATATATTTCTGAGATGAGGTAATATTTACATTATTTGGACTAGTGTCCTCATCTTTGGTGCCATTTTTACAGACGAAACATCATACGAATGGCAACAAAGATGAGGACACTAGTCCAAATAATGTAAATAGTGTAAGTTGTTTTATTAGTTAGGCCTGAGATTTATTGAGTGATGTTACATGGTAGCTGTCTAGGATTGAACAGACAAGCTGATTTGTAACACTTACGACACTGGATAATATCCAAGCATTTATTCAACTTTGAAATTGCTGTACATCCTGCACATTTGAAGTAATCTTATTCCACCCACTGCTTTCCAGTTAAGACAGAAGACTATCAGATCCTAGACCAAATGTTTTCAACCTACCACTATCAAGGTAATGCATTAAATCTTCTATTAGAGTGTACACAATACATGCAAGTGGTAATGTGGTCTTCTCTAAGCTTGTCAAGACTTATTAAATAAGTGCAATTCTCATTGATAAAATACAGATCAAGACAAATTATGGTATGATACATGGTGAAGTTTGCTATCATCTAATTCCAAAATTTGGTATATTGCCAAGTCATGGTTTTTTCCATGTTTGAAGAATCCTTCGTAAAATTGAGCATATGAAAAGTGATACTTGGCTAAACTGAATAATGAATTCTAAGGGTTGCCACTGGAACATGGGGTCACTTCACTAATTGATTAGGCAACTAGACTTCAAGATATTTCAGATATTGCTGTTTTCATGCAGGTATTTGTGGAGGGGGGAATACTCTGACTTAATGAAAGTACTGATATGAGCAACATTATCAAATTATGGCCAATGAGAATACTTCAACAAGGTGTAAAATGTCTGCTAAACAAGACATGACTGTTCAAGTATAATGGATAAAACATTCCTTTTCACAGTTACAAATGCAGTAATATCAAATGCAATGTCAACATGAGTAACAGCTTGGATGCAAGCCTGACTTAGTTTGATGACTGTATTCTTTCATGGTGACAACATTGATGAGAAATAGCACCCCCCCAAATGCTTGCAAACACATTCAAAATACTGTGGTCACAGTGGTCACTTTCATCTGCTATGACATGTTTTTGTTGGCAAGCTTCGTTTTTAGGGCAGCAAAATGACTATCATAATTTTGACAGATATAGTTGTCAAATACATTTAGCACCAAGAATAACACCAACTTACTTACAATACTTTAACAAAAATGTAAATCTAGTAAACTTTATTGATGGGTATATCACATCATGCACATAAACAAAAATTCAAAAATGAAATCATTTCTCATATATCTTTACATTTTAAAGTTGTAGTAGTAGTAGTAGTAGTAGTAGTAAGTAGCCCATTTGATAATGGATTGTTTGTTAGAAGCTTTTTTTGCCAAATGGTTTTTAGACTTAATATGGTCCTTTATAGTATCCACCCTAACAATGTCAACATTTATGAAATCATTTTGCAGAAAACCAACATTTCCATCAGCATGAAAGTTTTCTGGAAATTGTTCCACCCTGGCTTGTGCACAAAATTTAAAAACTACAGACATTTGCCATTTTCTTCTTTTTTTTTTTTTTGGAGAAGACCCATCTTTCAAACTTGAGGTTTGTTTATATAAAGTAGCCTGCCACTTTTCCATGTTAAATTTAAAAAATAAAAGCTATTTTATCAATTTGGGCTTCCAGTTTTCCTTACAAGTTAAAAACTCTTCAGCCAAAAAAAGATTTTTTTTTAAGTGTTACTAAAAGAAATTAAAAAAACTTTTGAATTTTTGGAAAGGTTTGTATGTGTTTACTCTAACAAAATTAAATATTTAGCTCAAACTTGCCTTCCTAAGGTATTTTAGATTCTTTTTGATTTTATGCATGTGTTTTTGTCTACTGCACAGTATAGTAGGGTCACTTGCACACAGTCTGTGAGAAAAAGAGTACCACGATGCTATTCACGCCACAAGAAATTTTTAAAACAGCATGCTGTACTGCTTAGGATTTGCGCCAAAAGCTCCAATACAAACATTTCAGAGTATATGGGAGTCAATCTCTGGACAGTGCAGAAGATTCAAGAAAAATTGGATGTTATATCCATCAACATCACTGTGTTTACAGTCATCACAAGTGATGGCGACATTATGCCTCCATTCATCTTCACACAGGGCCTCAGACTCAACACAGACCTACATCATCTGCTCTAAGCAAGTAGTGCTATGCAAGCAGGAGAATCCAGTTATGCCTGTCAGTCAAGTTTTGCAATCCCATCACCCCACTTTACATCTGGCCACCTAATTCTCAGACCAACAAAACTCCTTGTAACACAAAAAATGAATTGAAGGCAAGGATTATGACAGCATTCACTAACTTATGGAAACCATCTAGAAGAGTTGTAAGAAATTCCAAAATCATCTAGAGGCCATAGTTAAAGCCAACAGTGATTTCTTTCAATAATTTTACTTTAGTTTTATATATAAAATACACACACACACACACACATATATATATATATATATATATATATATATATACACACACACACAACACATCTGGATATCTGCTCTTGTTAATCTGCCCCTAACTTTCTACCATAAATTTATGCAGTGTATGTATCATTTCAGCTCAGAATGAGAAATCAGAGAGCCAAGTTTGAATTCCAGTTAAATTCATTGCATCCATTTATGGAAGTACTCTTGGGAAAGAATATTAATACATCACCTCTCTCTAGCTATGCGTTGAATAGCAGGACAGACTGAGTTTTATAGTTTTGATTGGCAACCAGGTTATCATAGAAAATAATGGCAACCTACTGCAGGAAAATCTTCTGCCCAGTCAGTCATGCTTCTTTCAAGATATGATCGCCCAGGATTGTATCATGTATGACACTTAACAGAGATGTATTATTTGGACAAACTATTCCCACTGTAAGGACTTAGAATTGCCGTGTACATTAGACTTCTTACGTTTGTCTGCACAGTTTTTTTAGGAATAATTACCATCTGGCGAACAAGATGTAGTTAATGGTTTAATCTAACCTGCAAAGACAAACAAGTTTGACTTTTGATTTGGTTTTTGATTACAAGGCTAAAGATATTTTGTAAGAAAAATTATTTCAGGTCTGAAATTAGCTAGTCCCTCAACTAATATTTTAATAGCCTATATAATACAAAAATTGAGAATGAAAACTAAAGATTAATAAGGAAAGATTTTAGACACAAGTAAAAATACATTTTTGTATTTAAACAAGAGGGTGGACACTTACCTAAATTGCCCACACGACCTGTACGTCCAATGCGGTGCACATATTCTTCAATATCACTCGGCAAATCAAAATTTATCACATGACGTACATTGGGAATATCAAGACCTCGAGCAGCAACCTGCAAAAAAAAAAAAAAAAAAAAAAGGAAAAATAAAATAGAAACTATTCAATACAAGAATAACTAGAAGTGACTGCAAGAAACAAGAATATAGGAAATACATTTTAATAAGCTAAGGTAGAAAAAGGTGCTCATTCAATATATAAAAAGCTTATACAGTCAGTTTGATCTGAGTAATGCTTACTTAATCGATACAGAAACTAACAGGACATTAAGACTATGTTAAAAAAGAATACTTATTGTAGAAAATAAATTCATGTTATGGACTGATTTATGTACCTATATATTATATAGGTCCTATTTGTCGTACAGATTCTTTAATCTCTTCGGAGATAAAGGATTTAATTAATCTTTGTCACAAAATAAAAATTTTAAGACTCAATTTTATTATTTCAATTGCAATGGCCACATTAAAAAAAAAAAATTAAATATTGCTGCAGTTCATGGAATTATTGAAGTGTTGATTGTTATAAAATAGAAACACCAAACCATGAGGGATCATAGGGTCATGAGCCAACACAGAAATTGCAAAAATTTTGCTAAGGTTTCCTACCATTATGTTGATCACAGTCAGTATGCCAAACAAATTCTTTGCTACTAGCTATCAGGCTAGAGCAAACCTTCAGGCAACTTAACTAAATTCTGACAGCACATGATAGGTATAGCTGCAGGAAAGTTTTACAGTGCCCCCCCCCCAAAAGTTTGCTTTGATGATGATCTTGACATCAAAGTTTCCAATTTAAAGCTCTAAAAATAATGTGCTGTATAGGCATGAAAAGTATTGAAGAATGGTTATCATGACATTCTATAGAAAATGTTCAGAAGGACTACATCTGTAGTTTCACCAGTTCAGACCATTACAACTAAGACACGCCATACTATATACACAAGGTCATTCCTTTCATATGCAATGGTAAGAAAGCTCAGAGAAGTACCTGAGAACCACTACTTTGTGGGACAGCCTCCCACCCAAGTCTAGGAGCAGTCATTATGTATCCTACATTCATTCATAATCTGCACTTCCTTTTTACATCCATATAACCTCACTCAGCAACATATACCTTGAGTGGTTCTTGGGCCTTGTACAAAGTGAACATTTAGCTGACACACAAAAGTTTCTTAGTAATCAGTTTCAATACAGAAAAATATCTCACTAATAGAAGGCATGATAATTAAGTTTTCTTAATGGAGCAGAGTTTTTTTTTTTTTTTTTTTAAATCATATCACCCCAAACAAGGCCGTCCACTGCCACTATAGTGCAGATTGGGTATAGGAAATGTCAGAAGGAGGGTGATAGACGAGTAAGTACATAGGAAGAGTGTTGGAGAGAATGGGTGCGAGTTAGTGTGTTAGGAGGTGTCTATTGACGTAGCATTTAAACTCCTGGAGGTTGTAACCGTTGGGGAAGCAAGCATGCGGAAGGGAATTCCACAGGCGGGAAGTGCAAGAAAAGAAGCTGTTGAAATAGAAATTGCGGTTACATCTTATCAGTTTCACTGTAAAATGGTGGGACCTAGCCACCAATCTAGTATCTCGTGCAAATTCACACCTAGGGGGCACCAGTGATTGAAGTTCATCCGAGCAGAAGCTGTGAAAGTACGTATAGAAGAGGCACAGGGAAGCCACGTCACGCCGGTGAGAGAGTGACTGCAGGCGGTCAGCTAAGTCGGTATCGATCACATTACAGATTCTCCGCTGTATTTTGTCAAGAACCCCAAGAAGAATAGCAGGGGCACCCAACCAGATGTGGCAGCAGTATTCAATACACGGGCAGATGGTAGATTTATATATGTGCAGGACAGATTCAGACGAAAAGAATTTCCGGGCCTTTCACAGAGAGCCGACTTTCATAGCAGCGGATTTAGCAATTGATTCGACGTAGTCATTCCACTTGAGGTCCACTGAGAGTGTCAGGCCAAGCAGGCGTAGTGTTTTACTCTCTGGGAGGCAAGCCTGTTCCATGCTAATGGGAGGGAGGTGCAGTTGTCTGTGGCGGTTAATTGACAGCAGCTTCATTTTGGAAGAATTGAATTTTACAAGCCATTTCTCACCCCAAATTGGAGGTCCTTTTCCAGCTCAGCAGCGAGGTTCGCCTTGTCACCAACACCAGATTTTTGATCGAGGTGAGAGTAAACTGTGGTGTCATCGGCATACCTGCCTACTTGGGATGTTATGGCATCGGGTAGATCATTGATGTAGATTAGAAAGAGCATAGGACCTAGGATAGAGCCTTGGGGGACAACCGCGTTTGTAGAATAGTTCTGAGAGGCATGTCCGTTTAATACCACCTTCAGAGTGCGGTTAGAGAAGAAGAATGACTGGATTAGGTCCAACAAAAGTCCAGTTATGCCATAGCTTCGCAGTTTCCATATAAGGCCGGCATGCCATACTCTGTCGAATGCTTTAGAGATGTCCAAGGCGACGATTCGGGCTTCACCATTCTTGTTGAGAGCTTGGCATATATACTCGATGATGGTCGTTAGCATATCAGCAGTAGACCATATTGCTTGTCCGAGAGTAGCCTGTGGGCTGTGAGATGTTGAACGACCTCAGCGTTGATAATGGCTTCAAACACTTTGCCAAAGATCGGAAGAAGGCTAATAGGGCGGTAATTTGCGGGGTCCGAGGGTTCACCAGTGTTCTTAAATATTGGAACCACAGAAGAAGACTTCTAACAGGCAGGAAAGCAGAAGGAAGATAGGCAGAGGTTGTAGAGCTTAGAAAGGACAGAGGAGAGTTCACGAGCACATTTCTTCAAGACTATGACTGGGATTCCGTCCCCACCACTCGCTTTGTGAGGGTCAAGTTTTGAGATTATGTTAGAAATCAGCGAGGGCATGATGTGGAGGTCATTCAATTGGGCCTCTGTTTTAGGTGGGAAGTCGGGTGTATAGACTCCAGACGAATCCATACACGAGTTCGTCGAGAATCTACGGGCAAAGCATTCAGCCTTGTGTGCTGAGGACCTCAAACTCATTGATTAGTGGGGGTATTGAGGACTTACTCTTGTTAAGCACACTTTTACAGAGGCACCAGTAGTCTTTGGTGCCGAACTTAGAGGATGCTATGCGTTGCTTCATTCTGGCAGCAAACAGCATCTTAGCTTCGTTAAGTATCTTTTTACACTTATTACGAGCTGAGGCGAAAAGGCGCCTGTTTTGGTCCGACACGTGGCTATGATAAAGCCAGAAGAAGTGATTCTGGTGGGCAATGGCGGCAGAGCAAACAGGCGAGAACCAGGGAGACAAATGGGATTTAAGCTGAAATTTCCTGGCAGGGATGAAAGTATCGATGTCAGCCTTAACCCAGGAGGAGACCTCTGATACACAGTCTTCGACAAGAAGACTAAAAACATTATTCCAAGGGACGTCGCAGAGGACGTCACGGAACAGATCCCAGTCTGCTCTTTGATAGCAGTAGGATATTCTGCTGGTCTGGGTTTCTTGGGTAGGGGTGGAGTGGAACGAGATGTTGACAGAAACTACGGCATGGTCAGAATTTCCGAGAGAGCAGATGGCTGAGAAGAAATGGCCTTGTCGATATTGTCAGAGATGCTGTAAAGTACTGAACAGTCAGAGGAGGAGCGGGGGGAGCGGTAGGGGAAGAAGAGATAGCTCACTGAGCTTAGAATTGAGAGACGGAAGCACATGAAAGACTGGTCGAGGGATTCAAGAGATGTCACTCTAGCTAGGGGGAGGTGTTCACTGGCATATACACCAAGCCCATGCATATGGACATTGGAGTCCTTCCTGAAGAGGGGAAGGTAACCAGGAACATAAAACTCAGGAGGGGATAGAAGGGTCAAGTAGCTATGAAAGTGTGCAAAAAAATTTAATTAAATGTACCATTTTTAAACCATTCAAAGTATTAAAAAAAAAAAAATTTACTGTTTAAAGCAAAATTCAAAAATAAAAATTGACACTTTCACTAAAAATATAAGCTTTGAAAAAAAAAAAAAAAAGTTCAAGCATACAAGCTGAAAGAATCTTATCTAAAGGAATAATATAGAAAAATAAATTTGCTTATATTTTAAATCCAAAAGGATGATCAGATAGGTAAACCCCAAAAACCCAATCATATTAATATTAATTTCATTGATATTAAAATTAATCAAGGTGGAGGGCTCGATGCAAATATTACATACTATTTACAGAGCCAATTATAAAAAATAAAACAAAAATTTTGATATTTAAATCCATTGGATAGCCATTTCTACGAAGAAATTCCTGTGTATGGATTTCTTGGGGGGGGGGGGGGGAATTTTTTTTACCAGTATAAAATCTTGTAACATTTGAATTTGATTAAAAATTTTGGTTTCGCTGTTGCTGAAGAAGCAAGGATTTCCTCATAGAAATGGCTATCCAACAGATAATATATATATATATATATATATACATACACACACACGTCATGCTTCAACTAATCACAACATGTATCAGAATTAAAATGCTGTCAGGATACTGTACAGAACATATCCTCATTTAAAAAAGATGGCAACATTTTTACATATGCTGTACATGTTCAATCAAGACAAGAGTTCACTATACATTAACATTATATAGCACATTTCATTAGTTCATAGAGACAATTATGTCAGTCAATTTGTTAAAGAAAATTTTTTTCTGAATATGTTCAGGAAATATAACTTTCCTTCAAAATATCAGGAAATAATAAGCGGTGTTAACTTTAAAAATCTAACAATTTAGAATTCAGTTTAATGCTTTAAGTTTTAAACAATTTGAGAAAACTTTATGCATCAATATAAAAAATTTACTTTTTCACTTTATTATCCCAAAACTAATCTAAGCAATCATATTTTATTATAAGATATTCCTACGATTCACCAGCAATTCAAATACTAAGTAAAATCACTGGAATATAATTTTGCAGGTTAATAATATTTGGGGATCAAGGGAATATATAAAGGATGAATAAATGAAAATTATATAAACAATTTTTCATTGTTTGTTTTACCAGCATATCAACCATCTTGGGTCACTTAATGTTTATGGCTAGAAGCAAATTCAGCACAGTCCATCATAAACTCTTTTAGTCTCATAGCATACATTTAGGTAAATATGACCAATTCAGATTCTTGCTAAGACTACCACTCTTCTTATCCCAAGTGTAGGTTTGATTTTGTGCAATTTATTATTTGGGTAAGTATTCCATAACTCTTGCCAGTTATTTAAGATATGTATTGTTTTGAAATGTGTGAGGAATTTTTTTTTTTTTATATATTCATTTTTAGTGATTCTTTAGCTGTCATATCTTGTTTTCCATTTCCCTGGATGCATCTATGACTAAGAGATCCAGCAGAATGCATTTTTGGTTACAAAGTATATTGATTTTCTTTAAAAGTTTGGTTATTACAGGATTGGTCAGGTTTTTATAGTTCAATGAGTAAGAACAGATAGGGAGTCTGAGAATATAAGGAAGCTGACACACCATCTGTGATAATATCTATGGCTAAGTCTATTGCCATACCTTCTGCACTAAATATTGAAGATTTAGGGTAGCTGCTTTTGAATTATGGTTTTGTTCATTTTTGGAATCATCAGTATATATATCTTTAGAATTTGTATGTTTTTGTAAGATATGAATTTCTTCCATGAATACAGGTGTGCCAGTTTCAGTCCTGGAATGTTTGCCAGACTTAATATTACAGTGGACCATTTTATTGACCAGGGAAGAGTTTTTGAGAGAAGAGATTTTTGTTGGGTTGTTTTAAGTTTCCATTTTTTCTATGGTGTTTTTAGATAATTTTTTCTTTGCAAGGTTTCCTTTTTGACTGAGTTGTTTTCTAGATTGATTTCTTTTTGACTAGTTTGTTTTCTTGCTTCTTGTATTTGCTCTTTTTAGTTGGTAATCTTCCTCTTTGGGTTATAAGTGAGGAATCTAGATAGAGATGCAGGACAACATGATTCTCTTGGTCTTAATTTCTAAGTTTAATCAATTAGAATTTTCTATATTTTGATTGGGTATAATCAGTTTTTTTTTATGGGATGCAGTGTAAATCTTTGTTTTTATCTGTTGATATCAGTTTTTATTATTTCAGTTAATTTCTTTAGCTTTCAGATTAATGTTAATTCAAAGAAACATTTCTCACCACTGTGTTGTTGGGTTTTGGTGGCATTATTTATTTTCAGTAATTTTACTGGATTCAAGAAAAGTTATATTTCTCATACATTTGAGATCAATTTTTTTTTTTTATGCCAAGCTGTACATAGATGTAAGTATGCAGGGTGGTTCTCATTACAATTTATGTATTTTATGGTACCTTTTTACCCAGTTTCTTGATCTGTACTGCTGTATTTTGGATATACTAGAATTCTGATGGCTAAATCTTTGGTAGTTATGACATCATAAAGGTTTGGGAATGTAAGTTTCCAATTTTGTGATGATACAATCTATATTTATTTCCTTTGGTGAATTGGATGTATTGCATTTTAATATATGCATTGGTGTTTATTGTTTGACCATTTTTTTTAATTGTCATTCTGGTTACATATATTTCTCTTTTAGTAATAGAACTTTGATTTCTTCTAGCTGCCAGGTTTGGATTTTTTATTACACGTCTAGATGTATTTAGACTTTGGTATAGATAGGTTTTAACTTAAGTTATTGAACATTGATCATTAGAGTATTTTTCTGTGTACATTTTTTCCTAGCATCCATCTAGCCCAAATAAGGGTTAAGGTAGTATGTTGAAATTCAGAAGTATTCTACCTAATCCCTGAAGCCCTCAACTACCAAGATTCCATCCTCAGGCATCACAGGTTGCCACCCACAGCAAACAGCCAGCCTTGTGAAAAAGGGGAGGGTTTTGCCTCCTCTGCAGAGATGCAGTTGGCATATTCTGAAGACCCAGCCAACAGGGCAGAACAAGTCTTCAAGCAATTATCCAGCTAATTCTAACATAGCAAAACTTTCTGCACAAATTATAATTATTCAGTTACAAAAAAAAAATATTTTAAAATGTACAAATTTTTTAAAATGTTCGATTTTTGTTTTATATAGCATATTAGGAACATTTAGTTTTAATTTTACAAAATGTTTAATTGCACCAGCTTGGCCATCAAATTTCCTTTGTGCTTATGTGGAAGTTATAAGTCAAACAAAAATTCTGAACACTATTTGTAAAAACTGTGACATGGAAAACAGTTTTCATATAAAGGTGATGCTTTGTACATTGCAGGTTTGGCAGGGAGTCCTCTCTATGAGCTCCTTCTGTTGGTGACCATTTAATTAGTCTGTTTTTTTTTTTTTGCTAATATAAAAAATCTATTCTCAAAGAAAAATGTCAATTTCTTGGAAATTTGTAAAAGGTACCAAGAGCAGTAAGATTCTAAGAGGATAAAATTATAGTTTTGATTTGTGTATGTATATAAACAAAGTGGTGAATCTTAAAGTTAAAAGAAAACTTTCATTTCAATATACAGATGAGGTATTTTCTAACCTGTAATAACATTTCAACACAATCACTTTTCAATATTGATAATAAACTTACAGCAGTAGCCACCAGAATCGGTTTTTCTCCATTGCGAAAAGCTCTTAGGGCATCTTCACGTTCCCTCTGAGATCTATCACCATGGATGCTGGTAGCAGGGAAACCCTCCACAACTAGGAACTCTTCTAAAGCATCAGCCCCCTTTTTTGTCTCTACAAACACAAGAGTTAAGGAGTCTGGACCTGCAGAATAGAAATCATCAGCTTAACGAATCAATAAACTTTTCTGTACACAGACATTGGAAAGGAAGAGATTACAATCAATATAGTAAATTTCTGCAAGAAAAAATGTTTTTTAAAGAAAAGTTTCTATTTAAATAGCTTACATTTTATATGCAAAGTCACTATAGAAAAATGACAATTACATTTATGAGTTAATCTAAAATTAAATTTGAATTAAAGTAAAGCAACTCACCAGTTGCATTAATAAGATCCAAAAGATAAGATCTTTTCTCACATTCCTCTACCCAAACCACTTTCTGGGTTATATTTTCACTTGTGCTGCCAACACGGCCAACAGCAAGGAAAATATAGTTGTGGAGAAAATCTTTAGCCAGCATCTAAAAAGAAAAAAATATATCACTTATATAAATTTGAGTAACGAAGAAAAAAAATTCTAAGTAAAAAAAAAAAGAAAAGAAAATTACTTTTACAGGCAGTAACTTACTAAAATTATTTTCATACTCATGATCAGCTCTAAATTTTCCCAATAAACTAAGCATCCACACTGAGTGAATGTAGTTTACAATTTAAAATGAAGACTTAAGTTTAGATTCTAACCTGAATTTCCCTAGGAAATGTTGCACTAAACATGAGAGTTTCACGTTTGCCAGCTGGTGGCATAGTATCCTTTTGGACAATTCTTCTTATTTGGGGCTCAAAACCCATGTCCAACATACGGTCTGCTTCATCTAATACCAAGAATCTGAAAAAAAAAAAACTTAATCAGTACGGCAAGAATGTTTTTTTTATTTTACAGGTGTTATTCACAATATCTTCAATGAAAATTAATACTTTATAAAAGTTCCATGGTTTGCAAAGATAAAAGGATTTCAGCTTTGTTTCTCCCATTATTATTAGTATGTAAGAGTTAAAATAAACAATAAAAGACTAATTTAGCATATGTAATTTTTGAATAAAGTGTAAAATTAGATTGGTGTTAGCGATATACAAAAAGCAACAACCAACTTACTTGCAGTAGTCTAAACCAACACGACCTCTTTCCATCATGTCTACTAAACGGCCAGGTGTGGCTACCAATAAATGACAGCCTCTGTCAAGATCTCTTATTTGAGCACTGATGTCAGCACCCCCATACACAACACATGGACGCACATGTGAACG